>JALPQI010030439.1:0-72181 GCA_025490895.1 Thaumatotibia leucotreta | reverse complement strand
CTGTATATTCCTTCTATAAATATGTCGGAATCAGAAACTCCGAGAGCTACTGATGGTACAACTAAACATGAGGCCCATGGTAGAAAAAGAGTCCGGCATCGTAAGAAACTGTTATATGATAAAATACTGAAACAAATGGAGTTCTACTTCAGTGACGCAAATCTCACAAAAGATAGATTTCTTGGGGAATTGGTAAAAGCTGACCCGTATGTGCCTATAGAAAATTTTCCTGAAGTTCAACAAAATTCGCGCCCATGACGCAGGACGTTTATTGATATCGCGAAAGCTATGAAGTTTTCCACAATTTTGGAGTTGTCAGAAGATAAGTTAAAAGTACGTTAAGTAATTACATAATTGGTTTCTAATAAGCAAGGATTGGCCATTGGGTTATATTTTAAAAATAACGGGTGTTTGTCCAATACTTGCTGATAAGACATGTAGACATTCGAAATGGGTTTTGTCTTAACCTAAGTCAAAATGCTTTCAGATAAGAAGGAAAAACTCCGGTAGAACCATATGATGCTGAATCTAGAACTGTGTATGTGGAGTCTATACCAGTAACTGCTAATCGGGAATGGCTTGAGAAAGTATTTTCAGACTATGGACATGTGGCTTACATTTCTTTGCCCAAATTCAAAAACTCACAGAAAATCAAGGTAATATCTAATAAACTAATTAAATTTATCAGTCAATTGACAATTATATTAATCAATAAATTGAGAATTACAAATTAACACACTCATTGATATCCCTCACTTCGATCTCCTTTATATCTTTGCCATCACTTTCCGGTGTCTGTTGCTATCAAGCAATAATGTATAATCAATATTCAAATGTTCATAGTCTTATACAATTTTTAATTTAGGTGTGACAATTTTCAGGGTTATGCCTTCATAGAATTTGATAGACAGGAAGATGCACACAATTGCATAGTGGCATTTACCAAGATGGGTTGTAGGCTGCCAACAAGTATGCCACCTGAAGAACTTTCCTCTGTTAAAATGTTCTCTGCTGAGGAGAAAGATGATGACATTAAGATCAAAGAAGAGGTGGACGTAAAGAAAGAAAAGCCAGATAAGGTCAAAGAAGAAATAGGTGTTAAGGTAAAAGAAGATGACATAAAAGTTAAAGAAGATGATGAACCACCAAGGAAAAAATCTAGGAAGAGTAAAGATAAAAGACCAAAAAATTTAGACCTTAAACCTGGACAAGACTCAGATTCTGAGAAAAAGGGATACCCCAACAGTAAGTTTCAATTCGATGTTAATATATGTTGCCCTTAGAGTATGGTCAAAGGCGCCTAGCCTTGTAAAAGATTGCATATACCTGAGAAAATTGACTAGTGATTGCTAAGACCAAGTGGCCTAGCGATGCAGGCATCAGCCGTTACAGCTGAGCATGTGGGTTTGATTCATTGATCTTGGTTGTTTTTTCTTTGGTATATGACACCCAATATTTATAATTTAGATGTTAATCATTATTTTTCTTAATAATGAATTATTTGAGCTGTCTCACATATTACTTATTACAGCTTATTAATAAATAATAAAACCGCCCAGAGAGTGGTAATACTACAGCTATTACCACTCTCTTGGCAACCAGCAATGAGTTACATGTATGGTATATTTTATTCTTTCAGGATGAGTGCAAAAGTATTACAACACCAATAGATGAGGTAATATTTTGGTTGTTTAATATTTTGAATATTAATGCTATGAAATCATTTACAACATCAAATAGTTGATTGGACACTACATGTATTATTACATTTTACAGATATGTATCAATAAAGAAGAAATGACTAGCCATGATGAATCCAAGGATGATGCAGATTCACCAACTAAGAAGAAAAATCGAAAAAAAACAGCAAAAACTAAAAGTAAAACCCCAAATGGCTTGAATACAAAAGAAGCTCCAAAAGGGGCATTATGGGGCCTTCAAGTTCTCCCGAGATCGGAATGGAAAGCATTAAGAAATAAATATTTAACCCTGCAAAGGAATTATATGAAACAAGTCAAATTTAACTTATATAATAGAAAGAATTCTTATTCTGCTATACCTGAGCCTGCAACTGCACTGCCTATGGAAGCTGACACAGGTAAATACTGGAAATATCCAAATTTCATATTAAAATTCAAAGGATTTCTAGAATTTGTAAGTAGACATCGAAAATCCTATACGTTATACTGAAAAATAATTTGTACGGCATTCAGGCACATAAATGTAATGTCAAAATAGCAATTTTTATGTTTTCTCGTAGTAGATCTAGCGCTGATTGCCAATAATGACGTCACTGTTTGCAACAAATTTGTTAGGAGCATTTCAAGGCCCTATATGAATGTTGTAACTTTAGTCCTCAAATCCAACTTTTGTGTTGATCTGACGTATAAGGTCTCGTATAGAATATAGATATTTAATATTATTTACAATAAACCACATCAATCCATACATTCAATAAAATATAAATAAAACAAGTATATTTAATGTCTTAATATAAATGTCTTAATTTTCAGCTCTAAACCCTGGTAAATTGATAAGCAGTAAAAATGTAACACCCCTTGAGAAAATCCCGGGAGTCTTTGTTAGAGAGGTGCTGCCGGAACCGTGCTGCGATATTAGGCATACCAAACGAATGGTGAGTTCCGCTTGTGTCATATCAAAAAAGTATATAAATAATTGACAATCCAGATGCGCCAAAAATATTTGTAAATTAGTTATTACTTTAATCAATTATAGCATTATACAATATAGACGAAAAACCGTATATATGTTTATGGTTGACGGTACACTATTTGTTGTAGATGGCCAAACAAATAGTATTTGATCGGTTGTATAAGAATAAAGGCATTATACACACACACACATTATCAGCTTATCTCAGTCCTCTGTTAGACGTAGGTTTCGCCTCTTTAACTGCGTATGGATTGGCGATCGCAGTAGAAAGGCAATTTTTTTTCACGCCTTGACATTGGTTAACTACTCGAGCATTATATTTATTGTTCTAAAGTTTTTTATAAATATAACGGTTACAGTGCCGGATTTACCAGTAGGCCAAGTAGGCCATGGCCTAGAGCGGCAGATTTTAGGGGCGGCAGATTTGGCAGCAAAAAAAAAATGTTTTTTTGGTGTCAATAAAATAATGTGGCAGATTTTACAAGCGGCAGAGTAGAACTTTTTTAAACTTCGGCCTTGGCGGCAGAATTATACAGTACCAACATCGAAATATCTATTAAATAATGTATCCCCTCATACAAAGTGAGTGATTAGTAGAATTCAATAGTATGGAAAAGTAAATTTTAACTAACATACTCGTACTGTGACTGATACAGTGGTAGATTAGAGTTTATACGAAGAGACTAGGGTTGTGCTTTGTATGAAAATTAATAACAATATGCGACTCTACCCTTACCACACAAACTCTAGAAAGCGGTCCTTGAATTTACAAAATGAAGTAGTTCTAACAAAAATTAAAAATCAGTCTGAGCATTAAACCATTTAATAAATTTCAACTGGGTTTTTATAGTTGATTAAAATTATTTTTACTACGCTCAATCAATATATTGATTTAAATTTTCATGATTATCACTCATTTTAATGACAAACGGGTGTTAATCGTGTAAACTTACGTTTAATTTTATCCTGACATTTCGGGGATGGATGACGTCACATCCGTGGTCGCAGGTAGACTGGCGAGAAAATGTATCAACACCTTCGAGCTGCGCGGGTTTTTCGAACAACCCGCACTTGGTTTTGATTAAGTATTCACTTCTAGGCTAGGGTTGTCATTAAGCCTACACTCAACACAAGGTGTGTTTTTATGGCTTTGAAATGGATGTTTCACCACGCTTACATTTGTAAATCACGGGATTCCATGACGAGATTCCTTGCCCCTCATTTTGATTAATATTCCGATGTTTCTTAATTTCGATAGCTTCACGTACTGTTCGGCTATGATGTATACGTTCGGTTGATAGGACTTTCGGGTTATGGAGCTTAATCCAGTGGTTTGGTCCGGATTCCAACAAATGTTCGGCCACAGCAAACTTATTAGTTTGACGCTTTTTAACAGCCGTGATATATTATGTTATGTCCCTTGACCATTTCCGCTATGGTGCGTTTGGTTTCCCCAATATAGGAACTACCACAGCTAATAATCAAGACCAAGTGCGGGTAGTTCGAAAAACATTTTCTCGCCAGTCTGCCTGCGACCACGGGTGTAACGTCATGCCCGAAACGTCAGGATAAAAATAAACGTAAGTTTACACGATTAAGACCCGTTTGTCTTAAAAATATGAAATTCGGTTGATCCATAAATATTACAATAAAACCACAAATCAATATTATTTGGCTTTAAAGTTATCTGATAATTAACAATTATAGAAAACAACCTTTAGTTCCATCTTGTAGCCATGTTTGGTAGCTTATGGTATGGCTGGCTTCCAAATGAGTAAAATATTCCTGATTTGAAGCTGACTACAAAATGGTAATTATTTAGCCCCATCTTGTAGCCTGGTTTGGTAGCTGGCTTTTTAATAGGACAAATATTCCTGGTTGGAAGCTGAAGCGAACTCAACATAACGCTAGAATACAAAAAAATAGTACTTTTTGAAGTCTTGAATCTCTGAAATTATAAGACCTACGGTAATGAATGTGAGCTCAACTTGTTGGAAATTTATTAATCTTTAAACGCTTCATAAGATATGATATCAAAAAACGCAAGGTTTTTTAAATAAAAAACAGAAACTAAAAAATTACTGTAAATTTCGCAGTTTTTTACGTCTACGCAACTATCACAATTTTTTTTGCTTGCAAAATGTGGTTTTATAGTGCTGTATGGTGTCTAAACAACATACCAAAAATGCAGCGATACTACTTGATTTGCGAGTTTAGGGTAAAATGTTGAACGGTTTGACCGTACTATTCGTACACTGGAGGATAAGAGAATCGTTCCATTATTTGGTAGCTGGCTACAAGATTGGAAAACACGTTTCTTATTTCGTAGCTATCTACCAAATATGGCTACCAGATGGTACCAAAATCTGAAAAACAGTAATTGTAACAATTGTTCAGTCATTAAAAATAAATCTGGGAATAATGAAACATTCTAATCAATTGGAATTGCGTTTTTTTTTGTATATTATTTGTAGTGCGCTAACAGACGACATTTCAGTAATTTTTACAACAAACATAATTAAATAAAGTTACCTGATTATTAACAATTAATGAAACAATCAGAAAAAACGTCGCATTAATAGGTATTAATGTAATGGGATTTAAAACGTTTGTTTCACTTCGAATCAGGAATATTTTTCTCACATGGAAGCCAGCTATGAGCTACAAGATGGGAGTAAAAATTGTTTTCTATAATTGTTAATTATCAGATAACTTTAAAGCCAAATAATAATGTTTTCTGGTTTTATTGTAACATTGATTGATTTGTTGTTTGCGAGTGAGCGTAGTAAAGTAGTAAAAAAATAATTTTAATTAACGTTTTAAAACCGAGTTGAAATTTATTAAATGGTTTAATTATGCTCAAACTGATTTTGAATTTTTGAATGTTAGAACTTCTTTATCTTCCCAATTTAAGGACCGCTATCTAGAGTTTGTGTGGTAAGGGTAGAGTCGTATATTATTATTAATTTCCATACAAAGTACAACCCCAGTGTCTTCGCATAAACTCATTGTATGTTGGCTAGGCGTCCATCCCTCCACTGTCACACCAGCTAAAAGTCCACGTACTGTACAAAGTACTGCGAACACCGAAGTTCGTAAATTTCGGATTTGTCTCCGTCACTCTAATAACGCCTTCATTGTCCGAAATTTGATATTTGCGGATTTCGTAGTTCGCGGTAGGGATGCTGGATTTGCTTTCCTGCCATGAACGCTCCGGTAGGCACACACGGCTGTGAAATGAAATTCCTGCCAAAGTGTCCAAGTGTCCCTAAACGACTAATATACGAAGCTTTTTTACGTTTCGACTTTCTTCGTAATTTTCCTAACAAATTATTCAAATTGGATAGGGGCGGCAAAATATAAATGGCCTACAGGCGGCAAGTTTCTAAATCCGGCACTGAACGGTTACCTTTTGTAGGTGCGGAGTAACATTCATGCCCTGCATGTGGACGCAAAAGAGGGCCAATCGGAGATAATCATACGTTTCGATTCCGCAAAAGCAGCTGATGAGGTAAGTAAACCTGTCTCAGGTCTCAGTATGAAATTAGGTGATAAACTAAGACACTTATCGTTAAACTCTAAATAATTATGGTTGGTGGTGGCTCGGAAAAGTATTCAATAATTTCAGACATGACTAAGGCTGGGTGTAGTGGGTGCATACCTGTTAGTTCTTACGTAAGTTGTGGGAACGGAGCTATTCTAAGGAATGAGATAGTGATATACACCTATCCCATTCTCTAGTATACAGGGTGTAACCCCGGCCGAATGCGATATTTTTTCCGCCACCACGTGGCGCTACGCAGGCGTGAGTTACTAACAGTTGTCAGATTTTTAGATAGGTACTGAACATAAAATAACGAAATTCTATTGTATTTGGAAGTTTATTGATTTTGTAACAGATTACGATTAGTACACGGTTGAGACTATAAAGATTGAGTTCTAAATTAATGGTTTTAAGGATAAATAAACCAAAAAAAATATATAAAGTTTATTCGCGTAACTATTCTGGCAGTTCATTGTACCTTACGCCACAGTGCTGCCATCTCACCGCCCCATAGGGGTTATTGCCACCTGTTACCACCAACTTGACACCAGTGGTAACAACTGGGATTTTTTTCCCATCTGTTACCACTGGGAACAACTGGGAATTAAAATTCCCAACTGTTACCACCAAACTAATTATTTTACTAACTAACCAAATATTTTAGTGGTAATGGTAACTAGTGGGAAAAAAAATCCCAGTTGTTACCACTGGTGTCAAGTTGGTGGTAACAGGTGGGAATAACCCCCCCATAGTGATGATCAAAAACCACCTGCGTTGTATGATTGGCAGTACTGCGCGAACTCCAGCAACCGCGCGGCCATTTTGTCTGGCGCCGAGGAAGAGGAGCAGTGGGCGCGCGCAGAGGCGGGGCGCGCCACCCCGCGGCCGCGCGGCCGCGAGCGGCTGCGCGCGCGCATGCAGCGCGCCGCCACCGCGCAGGCGCCCGAGCCCGCCTCGCCGCAGCCCACGCATACGCACATCAGATTCGACGAATAGGCTGTTAGTAGAATATTCACTTTATCTGACCTGGATGCTTAGCTAAGTTGCCAATTTCTAATGTTTAGTACCGTATCGTAGTTTTCCCTCTCTGTCACTCTTATTAGTGCGACAAAGACAGTTAGCTGCCTTTCGTTTAAGATTGACGATTAAGCGCTAGCGATTGGCAACTTGTCTAAGCACCCTGCTACTTCGAAATTCGTCAATTTCGAGGATTTTTCTGTCCCTCCGACAAAGGCGTCATTAGAGTGAGAGACAAATCTTCGAAATTTGCGGGTTTCGAAGTTCGCGGGGGGCCGCAGGTTCGGAATCGACTGAAGCCTCGAGTGTCGGCCGTACTCTAGTAGAAAAATAATCAATTGCCTTTCTTCAGAAACATTGGGTTGCTCGAGCGCTAGGCGCGATTATTTATATAAGCTAAAACCGATCCCGATGTCAGTTTTGCTAGAAACGTGTATACCATTGTATACACCGTGTACACCTTTTTTCGACCATATCACCAACGAATAAAATTGGAAACGGAGACACCATATATTTGGCTAATCGTACCTATACAACCGTTCAGTCGCGCTTACTTACTGTACATAGGCCGTCTTACCATTTTTCGACCTTATTACCAAGGAATAGAATTGGAAACTAAGACGCGCTCGTATTTCAAGCTTTGTAATGGTCTGATTACATTACACATACTATACTGTTAAATATGTTGTTTCATATACATAACTGATAAAAATTAAGAGTAAATATCTTTAATAATAATAATAAACTTGAATGTTTCCTGCTACAATACGATGGTGGATTTCTATTTTGCAAATTTTAATAACCTCATATAGAATAGAAACTTGAAAGGTAAATAGTTAAAACCAGATCTAAATTAGTTTTTAAACGCAACCATATTCTGTGCTTAGCCTTTTAAGAATACTTTGTCGTTTTAATCAAGCCCTTTATGTTCAATAGCCAATTTTTACGCAAGTGTTTTCAAATGGATGTCTTCTAATTTTTATCCTTAACGAAATAAAAACAATTTTTAAACATTATTTTGTTTAATAACTAGTCCCTTTCATGTCATCATCCAAGCAAAATTCACCCCTCTTAATTTAAGTTTGAAAATATATGTTACGTAATCTTAATGTTGTAGGCACTATAGGTATATAAATAAGTCTGGGTAAATAAGAAATAAATAATCCATCTGTACAAAAGAAAATGTATTCTTACACCACATAAATGCAACATCCAGTTCAGTCTTAAAAATATGTCCGCTTAAAATTTAATAATACAGGAGGCACTGGCACATTTTTTTAAATAAAGTTTAGTAGTCTTAATGCCTAATACAAAAAGATAAAATATAAAACTTACGTACAATTACACCTGTATGCTGACATGTCTATTAGCCTTATTCTAGGTACACATATATGGCCAAAAGAAAGAATAACCTCATAACTCTCATAAGGCCGAATCTATTTTAAAACAGGCGAAAAAGAACTTAGTATGCTATAAATATTTTATAATTTTGAGACTTAGTAAACATTGCTGAAAATGATAATGTCGTGGCCCGGATCATTATTACACGAGTAAATTATTTTCTTTTAATGACAGGCCATTGGACTTTATGTCGAGAATGAGGTAAAAACCGAGTAGCACAGTAGCTTTACAAATAAGTCAACATATTTTTGAAGAAGAAACATAACTACCTATGTATAGGTAAGTACATCAGTAAAATTAACATTTCATATAAAATCAATTGCTGTAATGTTTTTGTGCTTTTAATTTGATAAGTTAACATGTTGTAAAATTTAATATAATTAGTAACTAATTTAAAGGTATCAGTGACACGGAGGGAGGTTTGGTCTCTGGCAGAAGTTGGTGCTAAATGTTCTGTCCTTGCACCATTTTTCGCTAAATAGAGAACTTAAGTATTAGGTATACATATTTTGCTTCACTGGCTTCACTAAATATTACATACATTATATTAAAACTAAAAAAAAATAAGTACATCAGTACAGTAAATAATTGAAAGAGCACCATTATGAAGTAAAATAATCCTTGTAGTAAAATCTTTCATTGAATTTACTAGCATTGTTCGCAAATTATTCTACACGTAGGTGTATTGTGTTAATATAAGTATCACATTTAATTAAATGAAGCTGCTTGACCAAATTTACATCTAATGCTATGTACAACAGAGGTAGATTATCGATTATAAAAGTATTATGAGGCTTCCATATGCCTATGAACAGTGACAGGAGCTATAACACTATTTTTGCCACAGGGCAGAACTGTCACACTAAGATCGCCAGCTTTTAATCTAGGCTTGATCTTAGCTGGAAGTGGACAGCTTATATCTGATTTTGTGTCATCTGATAGAATTATAGGTTCATTGACCGAAAATCCGGTTGCTTCAGAGTCCTCATGAGGAGTCATTGTAGAGTAGCCATGATCAGAGCCTCCTGCTGTGTGGGGCCGTCGGTACCCAGTGACTACTCTATAAGGGGAAATAGGAGCTTCTATTTCCATAGCTGGTAAAAGTTTATCTTGTCCAGAAAGATCATGAGTGTCATCTGACTGTAAATGGCTCATCTGTACATCTGCATCAGGCCATGTCTCTGCAGGACCATCTACATATAAATTATGGCAACTAGCCGTTGTGACGTTTTGCCTATAGCAGTATATGGCAACAGCTATGACTAAACTGAAAGTAACAATACAACCTGCAATTGGACCTAAATAATTTCCTGGCACATCTCTACTGACATGACCTAAGGTACCCTCGCCATATGGAGTAACAGCACCAAGAACTCCATTAAAGCATGAAGACTGGGAAGTGCAATATGGTGCAGAAAGCTGGGAATGTCCATCTGTATCTACCTGACACCACTCACAACCTAACACTCCCAAGCAAGATGAACGGGTTGAATAAGTTTCACATTGAAAATCAAAACAAGATTTTAATGTTTCTGCAAAATTATGAAAATAATGTGACTTATGGTTATTGTTTTCTGGCATCATTCCACACAAAGGAATCTCTTGGGTGAACTTAGTAAAATTCGTGTTTTGACACTCGTAAATTTCAGAAGTACATTCACAAGGACACTCACAGTCCGTCTGTTCCATGCGATTGCAATTTAGACAGAGCCTATCCACCATGCTACAGGGACAGAAAGAGGCTCCAACGCATGATGCGTTTACAAGTCCTATAAAGGCATTTGTGCCAGGAATTGCAGCTATGTAGTAATGTACACAGTGATCTCCTGACACTGCATTAGAAAGAATGTTTGGGAGAGAAGTATTAAATTCATAAAACCTCTGTATAGTCTTATCATAAAAATTGCTGCACAGTCTTTTAGTGACAAATCCTTTGTGATTAAGCATGTCTGTTGCGATCATAGATTCTTTATGTGTAATATGCTGCTGTTCAATAGGACCAGAGCTGTTAGGGTCCATTAGGCCAGGATGAGAAACTAAGTATCCTCTATTATTCATAATGAAACATTTAATATGTGGTTTTTCACATAAAGGCAAGCTATCAATTAGCAGTTTATACAGGAAGCCCATTGTAACATCCATAGAGACTACCATAGTGGGATGGAGAGGACTTTTTACTGCATAAGAAATTGACACCACATACCCTGCACCACCCACATCTAAATTGGGAGGAGTAAGAACAATTTTTTCTGGATTTTCTAAGGCATAAGTAAACCAGGGTCTGCGGACAGGTTCATAGTCATATTCTAAAACAGTGCCAGGATACATAACAAGTACACCACTTTCAGTAACTGCATATCTTCTAACAATATATTTGGAATCTGAGCCAAGCAAATGCTGATTTTTATAGAAAGTCAAAAGAGAATTAAGAAAACCAACATCTTGTTGAATTTCATTTTTCAGTCCTGGATTAGACAGTAACCCATGAGCAACACTTTTCAGGTAAGCTAAATAGTTTTGCATATAAGTAACTGCCTCATGGCCATTCCCCATATCATACAAGTAAGTAAATGGTGACTGAAAGCTAGATGGACTCAAATATACTGTACCTTGGTCAATTGTGGCTATTTGTTTGAAATGTCTACAAATTTTCCCATTTTTTGGAGGAAATAAATCTAATCTATGAAATAAAATTTCTTTGCTGCTTCTGGCGAGGGCAATACTGGTTTTGTTGAAAACATGTTTTCCAACAGACTCTGATACAATGCATACAATATACAACTTCTCAACCCATCTCCAAGAATATACAATTGACCTACTAGAACTCTGATTAGTCACTGTAAAATTACCTGAACTCTTGGATACCATTTCTTGTTTTATACTGTGAATAAAGTCATAAGCCTCAACACTTTCCAAATCAGTAAATTTGATTTTTTCAGAAGCTGTCTCAGGTCTTGGAAAGTATGTGTGCATAAGCACTTTTCCTGAGAAATCCATCACAAATGCTCTCTTTTTCAAATTTGGAATCTTAAAATATATAATGTCCTCAGCAAGATCTGACCAATATAAATCTAAGCCTAGGATTCCTGAAGATATAGGCAGCATCAAAGAAACCAAAAAGTCTCTCTCTGTCGCTTCCCAAAGTGGGCCTTCAGCTATGATTAAGTTCTTTTCATATTTATCAGGCAGCAGTGAAATAAATGCTGATGCTACTTGCCCCACCACCCCACTATTGTTGATGTGCAACCTGAGCACAGAGTGGTTATTGGAGTGATTATGCCACTTGTCCATATGAAATATTCCCAAAGAACTATTTCTAGCAGCATCATTTTCATATATCAGGCCAATGGCAAACTTCATGTTATCATCATTTGCTGAATAAGGAAAGACTTTCAGCCATGTTTCATTTTTCAAAAGTTTAGTATCTGTTAAAAATATGAACAGCTTGTCAGTAGGTAAAGGTTTTTCAGCAAGTAAAGCTTTAAGTTCCTTGTTTATAGTGAGTGGCGAAACATTTGAAGGGGCAATGTCCAGTGATGACAAGTATTCCCGTAGTAGCAATTTATTGTTATCTGTAGCATTTCCTAATGTTGAAAAACCATCTTTACTGCATGTATCATAAAATTTCAGAAATCCAGTAGTATTAGTCATCTTTAATGCAATCACGTCAGTACTTTGTAGAGCATAGGCCATTTCTCGAGCTACTCTTACTGCATGTTGTAATGATCCTGAGCTCATATCATTATCAATAATGAAAACAACTAGTTTTGAGTTTGGGTGCACAACCTTGTGATATAGATATCTCAAATTAGAATGTGGCATTGTAACACAGTCTTTATCTGTTGCATAGTCAATATGTGAAAGATAATACTGTCGTTTGACTTTCAAGTCTTTGAAGCGCTCCAACATTTGAGACTTGGGATCCAATGGCATATTTTCAAATAGTTCAACATTTTTAATAAAAACGGACTTACGTATAGAGTTGAACGGACAGGGATATGTGAAGGACGGAGTACTGTTGCCGTTTATAGCCTTGTTCATATCTTTAAGTATTGTAGCCGCAGAAGAAAGCTTGTAGCTTAATTTACTGGCAATAGAGAAAAGCAAGTCATTCTCAGAGGGTTGACTTCGGGTAATTTTGGTGCGTGCCTCAAAATGCGTGGAATAATCGCTGCGTAGTTCCTTTGCGACTATTTCGTTAAACCTGTTTCCCAAAGTCTGAGATAGCTTTTCCACTGCCAATTTGTAATCGAACCGATTATTGGTTCTGGTGCCGTTTTCATTTTGAGCGAATACAATCGAAGCGTAGCAACTCGTGATAATCGTAAATAGCAGCGATAAAAGCTTCATCTTGTCGGCATTCTATTTCATCCGCACTCACGCTTGATTCCTACATTTTTTACAATAACACATTTTAAAATCACTTTGTATAGTTTCCATATTATTAACAGAAGTTAAGAGATGAATACGTTTGTGATATTATTGTGAATAAAAAGGAGATGGTATCAAAAATAATAAAACAAACACAGAGCTTGTTTTCCTCGCGACTCCCTTTACAATTATGACATTTGATAAAACATGGCGGCTTGCGTTTCGTTGCTGCTTGATCATGATTAATGATCATACTGCAGAATATTTTATTTCAAAATTTTGAATTAAGAATGTTGTAGCATGCTGTGCTGATCAACGTTAGAATGAATCAGGGCTACAGCGAACTTAAAAATTTGGGAATTTCCAAGTTCGCTGTATACCTGTGGTCTATTTTGTGCTGTGGCAGAAGTGCGGCATAGTCCAGTCATTTTAGTAAGTTCACCTCGGAATTCGAGATACCCAGCTGTAACTTTGTAAATACTTGTATATTGACACCCTAAAAGTTGTCTCAAAACCTACATATGGTAGGGTGTGCGCAACTATTGAATTTCAAGGTCAAAAGGTCACAAAAATCGTCTTTTTGATCTTTTTTTGTAAATATTTATTTTCCTATGGGTTTTTTACTCTTTATATGTATAATCAATATTGTAGAATACAAAATTCTCTACAACTCTTGGATAAAAACATTTTTTATACAGTTAACCGTTTTCGAGATAAACGGCGGAGAGCGCGCGGTAAAAACATCACTTCAGGTCAACTGGTGCCTCCGGTCGAAAACGCGCCATCTATAGTTGAGGAACTAACGATAAATCAATGATTATAACTATTTGTCCATTTTTATAAATTATATTATTCTATTTTATCTTTTTTTTCCTAACTATTCCACTTATTTTTTCATATTAATTTATTTAACAACACTTACCTTGCTCATGTAAGCGAGAGCTTGCACACGAGAGCGTTCACATTTGCATCTCGTATCTTTGAATCCCTCAACGCGCAATTATAGAATCTTTCGCTTGCTCAGGACTCAACATTTACACGCACCAAAAATCTGCTTTGCTCTTTTGTTGAGCAAATATTTATTGCGTCTGGAGCTATCTAATATCAACTCTAATTTTGAAAAACTATCACAGTCGAGAAGCTCGGTAATCGTATTGGTACCCTAGAACAGAGAGTTCAGACTTTGGAGAACAGTTCCGAGCGACCAGTCAGCGATACGAGCGGTATTAAGGAATTGACTGACAAAGTGCAACGCCAGAAGATTTATTTATAGGTTTAATATTATAGATTTTATCCGTTTTCGTAGTTTTATTTCATGTGTAATCCTCGCGGTAACCGAACAAAATATTATTACCAAGGATCGGACAAACGTCCGTCATTTTGAAAACATAACCCTGTTCCTTGCAGTAGAGACTTCCTTATCTGACGATGTTAACTTATCTTATAAAGATATTTTTTTAATAACATTATCACAAATTATGTACTTAGAAGATCGCAACTCCTATTTATCTACTTGTACACACGATGATTGTGAATTTATGACCCATAAACGATTTAGAATTTTTGATATTAAATTTCGATGATTGAGCGTACAATATCTTTTTCGGTTACCGCGACAATTATTCATGAAATAAAACTATTTAAACGGATTATGTTTATCGCGTATATTAATAAATTTTACTAAAATCGTTTATTTGTTTATTTAATCATGATAATTTCCAGTGTCGATATGTACAACTTGTATTAGTAAGAAAGAGTTTGGATCTCCTAAATATATACTTCGTGTTAGTGTTATTAAAAAAACGTGATATTAAATAAAATATGTTAACATCATAAGATAAGGAAGTCTCTACTGTATGGAGCAGGGTTATGTTTTTAAAATGACGGGCGTTTGTCCGATCTTTGATTATTACCTATTATACAAGTTTAACATGAGGTAGAATTTTATATTGCATCCGAACGAGTTATTCATTCCCGCTTTTTGAGGGCCGACTACGAAGGTTTCAAAGTCGAATGACGTAACGAAATGAAAGTGACGGATTATAATGAAGTTTAAATGTTCGAAGTTTGCATTAGGTACACCCCGCAGATGACCATATTTATGACCTACGTACGACTAGCATAAGCAACGATACGGAAAAATTTAAGTTTTTTTTTTCAATCTCACAGCAAAATTGCATTTGACTCACTAGTTTCAAGCAGCAAAACCCCTATATTCGAGTCGCACTGCTGAAAAAATATTTTTCACACCACCTATTCGAATACGGGTCTTTTCTTCCCTGCTAGGAGGGATCAAAGTGGCACTTTTCAGTTCAAGGACTTTCTATTGCCAGTCTAAAAAAATACAACGAAATATTAAAATACGTTCATAATTGATAAAAATTTCTTCAGAATCGATTATTTGCATAAATATTAAATATGTGATATATATCTTTTATTTCTCTCATAGGTGGTGTGAAAAGCAGTATGTGTCACACGGTATCAAAATTATTTCGTCTTGGGCGTTAACGCTTGAATCCTTCATTACGCTCAGGATTCCACTTTTGTGGAATTGGTCAGTCCATTCAGGATTCAATATACGCCCACGCCGGAAATATACAGTTTTGATCCCACAAACACAATCTACTATTTTACACCACTTATTCGAATACGGGTCTTTTTTTCCCTGCTAGGAGGGATCAAAGTGGCACTTTTCTGTTGAAGGACTTTCTGTTGCTAGCCTAAAAAATAGCAATGAAATATGAAAATAAATAGCAAGCGTACGTAATCAATTACGAATCCATTATACGCAATAATATTTAATATGTAACGTCTATTATTTTTCTCATAGTTGGTGTGAAACATGGTATATGTCACACGGTATCAAAATTATTTTTGTCTTGGGCGTTAAAGCTTGAATCTCTCATTTCGCTCAGGATTCCACTTTAAAATTATAAGTATTATTTAATGAATAGAGATTTAATTAGCATGAAGAAAAAGATGTAACAAAAAAATTGTTACTATAAATATTATAAATCATCGATTTATCGATAGTTATTCGACTATATATAGCGCGTTTTCGACCGTAGGCACCGGTTGACCTAAAGTGACGCTTTTACCCCGCGCTCTCCGCCGTCTATTTTGAAAACGGTTCAACGTATAAAAAATTTTTTTATGCATAAGTTGTAGAAAATTTTGTATTCTACAATATTGTTATACATATAAAGAGTAAAAAACCCATAGGAAAAGAAGTATTTACAAAAAAAGCGCAAAAAGACGATTTTTGTGACCTTTTGACCTTGAAATTTAATAGTTGCGTACACCCTACCATATGTAGGTTTTAGGACAACTTAAAGGGTGTCAATATAGAACTATTTACAAAGTTACAGCTGGGTATCTCGAATTCCGAGATTCTTACCAAATTTCAGCTAAAATGACTGGCCTAGCAGTGGTTGCCGATTTGCCGCGAGCGGTTCGAAGCGACCAAAATAAATAGGTTGTTTGTTTCACGTTACAAACGTTCATAAATGTGACATCCCACTTTATTGCTTGCTATAAGTGCTATAACCGTGCTTAGACATTTAATTCCGCGTCCTTGTGGTAAGCGACAACGAGGGATATTTATACTAAAACACTCACAACTTATGCATAAAGTAGTAGTAATAATACTTTTATGATACTGTCTGGAAAATCGAAGAATGAAAAGATTAGTAAATGAGATTTATATTAATTATTTATGAAAATAAGGCTATTGTTTTTAGGGCCGACAAAGTGGTAGCATAAAATGTAGAACATTTTTTTCTAGGGTTCATCCCCTAGCTAATGCCTTAGCTAAAAAATCATCCCCACTCTAAAGTGTCCTTACTAATAAAGCGGGGATGATTTTTTTTTATTTTGCTGTAATCCTATAGGGTATCGTTGAATAGGTCGTATTCTAATTAGGAAAAGTGCTTGAAAATTATTGCCCCTAAAAATATCGGGTTAGTCGTACCGATAAGTCTTCATCCACCACAAAATGATAAATGTATTCATTATAAATTGCATTCATTATAAATTGATATAATTATCTACTTAAGTACCTAATGCTTAAGTAACGTAGACAATGCATCAATATTGATAACAGGCTATAAAATAAATATCAGATGTTATAAAGCAAATAAAAAAAGAACTTAATTTTTTTCGTCTGAATCCTTAACCCCTCTTGGCCACTCGGTTTCGGCGGACACCGGTCGATTCGTCCGGTCCAATATTTAAATGATTGATTTTTTACACAAAACATTGTCGATGACAAGTTTTTGATTTTAGTTATATTCATCGCGGAAAGGTGATGGATAAAATATTCTTAATTATGCTATATTTGGCACAGGACCGGTAATTGTGGCAATCTTTAGGTCGGGGAGTAGAGTACTTTTATGGGGATTCTAAGGTCAATGTAGGTATTTAATTCAGGGAAGCTAATATTTATGTATGTCATGTTTTTGCTATCATAAGTTTGAGTTTTGGATGCATTATGTTGCCTATTATTTTGCCTATTATTATCAATGTAGTGTGTCTCTGGAGAGGAATGGGGTTTCTGGTACATATTAGGTATTTTGTTATTATAATCAATTGCTTTCGATGTAGGTATCCTGATTCCTATTTAGCGTTATCTTTGGGTTGCGACTCTGGTGAGGTGCGGAGAGACGTTCTAAGTAATATAATTATGTTTATTATTTTGTTTGTGTATTTTATGACTGTTCTTGTCACCCCAACATCTTAGTGATAGATACATAAAATGTGAACGTTCCTGGCTGTGCCATGAAAGCAAAATAGCACTATCTGGAAAGATGGATCGATGTGGTAATCCATGTCCTAGGCCTCTGTCCAACTCTAGCAGTGGATATTTTTCGGCTCATATGATGATGCTACGTGTAAGATGTTATCTCCAATCTCCACCATATACTCGTTGACGCGATAGCGTCTTAAAACCGTTCGGAGTCAGTTGGTGATTATTTCATAAAAGTTATAATTATAACATTTAAGTACTTAGCTTAGTCGTAGTCGCAAACATTAATATACTTACAATTTAGGTATATCTATGTGCGTCGTAGGCGTAAGTGTAAGTTCCGTCTGGAGACGTTATGGGGTTAAGTTATTTAGCTGTCGGGGTAAAGTGTGCATGTGTGAGCCATCGATTGGTCAGGGACGGCGTGGCGTACCGTCCGATCATTAACCCAGTTGTGTTCGCGACGCGGCGCCGCCGGGCACGCGACCGGCCGGCTCGCTCAGTCCACCATCATGCAACTGCCGGAGACAGCGCCTCCACCCCTCGCTCCGCTGTGGGACCGAGTCCTTCGCGCCAGAGCGCTACCTCCAGATCTCGATGTGGAACTCCTCTACGTCGCTATAAGGGATCGGCTCACTCATCCCGAATGGGAAGTCCGTCTCCATGCCTTACGTGTGCTCGCTGATCTCCTGCCGCTCTCTGGCAATGCACTGACGTTCCCTTTCGACCAAGTTATAGATAACTTGGGACATGGTTCCCCGAACGTCCGCAAAGCTGCGCTCGATGCCTTGAAAGTGTTTTGCTCCCATTGCGAAGACCCGGAATGCGCGGCTAGAGCTATTTTAGATAAGTGTTCTTATCATAACATTAGACCTCATTCAGCAGATTTTGACACGAAGGTTAATGTTATAACAGGCTTAATTCTATCGATACCTTCCGTAATGGCAATATTGAAAAGAAGGCACCCCGTGTTAGACACGTTTCCTATTTTTCAAACTTTAGGAGATAAACTTTTTGATCATGTACATAGAGATGTAGCGTTACGGTCACTTATAAAGCTTAGAAGAGTTGTCGGCCCGAGAGATTACATGATTTACTTGTCGAGATTGGAACCGAAAGTGCAAGATAAATTTAGGCTTTTGTGTGAAGTGTACGATGAAGATTCGCTGGACGTGTACTATGCTCCGAGAAAAACTACTTACAGAGATAAAAACAGCCATCAGCTCGTCAAAATAAATCACGCTTTCAATAATCCTATGCCTACCCCAATAAGACTATCAACTTGCGATACCTCGTCAGATGACTCATATAACCATGTGCCATTTTATGGAAATAATTATGCAAAAGTGATAATTGAAACTGAAATAAAATTCGATTCGGATACTGCCATTACAATGACTGTTTTAGAGGAGAATGAGACTGAATCTGAGAAGAATACTGGTAGTGAAGAAGATTGTGATAGTTCCGATCGGAACATGTTGAAATATAGCGATGGCGAATCAGAAGACATGGATGTTGTTGTTAAAAAGGTGCGGTTTGGAGGAGAAAGTGTTAAAATTCGGACTCCTGACAGCGAAAATATAGCAACGAGTGAAGATGACAGTATTCAAAACAAACCGGCGGCCGCAATACAGCATTCACATATTGAAGAAGCGTATATGCAGGTGACGCCGTTGATTGTGAGTAAGATGAATGAGATAAAGCGTGAGGCATTTGAAAGGGAATCGCAAGCCAAACCCAAAAAGAGTGGAATCCCATTACCAGTTATTAACAACAAACCTCGAAATCCTGTTGTAGAAGCAACATATAGTAAAGTGAAATTAAAATCAAAATCTTTAAGTGAATTATACGATTACTTTAGATCTAAAAATGAAGCTCCTGAGGACAGGTTAAGAGATTCGGGATTCACGCTAACATTAACTGATATACGGACTCCTGATAAGCTTCCGAGCCCAGTGGAACCGCATAGAGAAGTAGAATTGCTTCATAACTTGCAGCGCAGCCCAACAGTGTCGCCACGGCGAAGGTCAACGCGTCTTCATCTAGAGCAGGATGGGTAAGGAGAGACTTTACCATTTCTAAATACCTACTTACTTGTTGAATGCTTACTTTCTCTTTTCCTTACGTGTAGTATTACCTAAACTTATTCATTGTGAATTAAATCCGATTAATTAGATTCGTGCTGAGCCTCCTAGCGTCATCGCCACCTAAAGAAGAAGATTACCTGTCTCCGCGTGGACCCTCACCTCTTCGCGGGCATTACCAATGGGAAGATTTAGGAGTAGTCCCAAAACATGTTTCGGATCAATTACACAATACTGTAAGTTTTTAGTCTTAGACGGTATTCAGTAAAAACAAATGGGTAGATAGGGTGCCTATGCCTATTCAATATCTTGTATCTATGTATATACAAGGTGCTCGTGAGGATACTGCGAAATTTTGAATAGTGTTTTCCTGGTCGTTATTTAAATTCTAAATTCTTTTGGATTTCGTCTACATTCAGTGTGACTAACCAAATTAAAAAAAAACGTTTTCGACCGAATCGACCGATTTCTCCAAGATTTCATCAGACCCCGAATTGGTACCAACGAGACCATCTCGGTTGGCTTGATATTGAGTAATTTGTTTGGGGCCACTGTCAGAACTAAACCAAATAATAATGGGACCAATCGGAAAGCATCAGCATTGAAATAAAAATCATCTAAATCGGTTCTGCCAGTCGAAAGTTCTGAGGTAACCAGGGATCGGAATCGGTTTGTTAGAAAAACCTCGAAATAGCTCAATATTTTAAAATATTTTACACTCTTTATGTAGGTAAATCTCAACATTATGTGTACATAACAACATCGTATTTTTTATTTACTCCATAAACGAATAATTTAGGTACCTATATACCGAAGAACGAAATAAGTACCGTTTTTAAAAAAGCCGCCATCCGATCCCTAGAGGTAACCACAGAAGTAAAGGTTAGGTACAAACAAAGAAAAACAAACAATTGCTACTCAATGCAAAATTCCTTTTGATTTTAATGTGTCCACAATGTAAACTATATACATATCTTAATTGACATGGCAAAAAGTAAAGAGGGACTCAGTGACTCAGCATAATCTGAGTTTTACATTTTATTTTTAAACTACGTGTAGACTCTAGGTACTACAAGAACGTTGTCTTTTTAAGGAAGTACCTACTAATACATTAACAAAATGAATAAGTACACAACGTAAACAAGATCTTTTTATAATGTATAATATAAAACATTATTCCTTTATTTTATTCCTTAAATACGTGATTAAAATTATGCGGGTTCCTCGCGAGCACCCTGTATACCTAAGTATTCTTAGTTTTAAGAATATTTAAACTTATTTACATCTATTACCTGTACTACGAATCCGTAGTTTGGGAAAGAAATTAATTTGGCCCAATTTAATAACAATTATTTGTACCAACGTATTTACTTTTGTAGGGCTAAACAAGTGTGCGTGTCGGGATCAATTTGCTAGTGAGCAACTAACTACTATCGGTTGTTACAAATAACGCTTAACTGAATGAATCATTGAAATCGTGCTAATCGTAGCTTTCTTTCTTAGAATTGGTTATCAGCAAAAACCTGGACGTCAATATCGTGGCTGGAAAAATTATTTGGACCTTGGACCGTGGGCATATCGTGGGCACTCCGAAAATTATAACGAAGCAAGTTATCTGTAGAAAATCTGTGAATTGGGAATTACTAACCTTTAAAAATAACATAATTAAAGTCTACTTTAAGCGAAATGCCCTTTCTACGATATTTAAGGAAGGTACTTTTCCCTTCACGTTCATGTCCAATAAATCTGTAAATCGTATTAGATAGGTACCTACTTAAATTGTTTCCGCAGTTTTATAGTAATGTTATGAACTTATGACCGTAAGTACATGTTTAGTCGTCAATAGGTACCTATATTTTTACTTCATCCGAGCAGGAAAACTGGATAGCAGCAGTAAAAGCGGCAGACCTGCTGCACAGCGCTCTCCTCGACGCAGATACCGTGCGGCGCGCGGAGCCGGCGGCTCTCTCCCTTGTACAGCACATGTGGGCTTTAAGCGAAGAGGTAACCGTTCAAATCCTGCAGGCTTAGCACATGATTGGTGCGACAGTATGTCGCCGCGAGATAGATCTCCCGTCCTTCATTAGCTATATTAACAAAAGAGGGACGAATAGACTATCTCGCGGCGAGATACTGTCGCGCCAATCATGTGCTAAGCATACTGTACAGATGTAGTGAGAAATGACTTGCCTTCGGAAACGTTCGTCAACGTCATGCTGTTTCAGTCTATCTCACTGAGACTGACAGTAATAGCTGTCATGCTACTTCAGTCAGACTCGGTGACACTGCCTGAAACAGCATGTGTTTACGAACGTTTCCGAAGGCACGTAATTTCTCACTACACCTGTAGCGAGCGGGCATAAGGAAGAGGGGCAATTTAGGCGGTAAAAACAAAAAAATTAAGTTCCTTTCAAATCACTACAATGGGAAGAGCAAATTTCTGACCATCCCCGGGGGGCAACCACAAGCTACGCGGCCGCCTTTAAGCACCAGTTCCACCGGATTTATCGCCTTGATCGCGTGTGATTGCTTCTAAATGTTGAGACATGCCGGCTTAGAGATGGCGGTTCTTGGTTTAATACCTTAGGCAGACGATCTCAAAAATTGCAGGCGTACCTAAGTTTATACTGTCTGCTCAGAGCCACACTTATTGCCGAAGGCATATATCGTAAAATGGTGTGAACAATGTGAACATATTTGTGAACTTGGGTGAGTCTGGCTCTGAGGTAAAGACTTAACCAGCAATTCTGAATCGTCTGCGAAGTACGCAGTGGTTTCTACGAAAGCGAAGTTCAAAATTACATTGTGACTAGATGGGTATAGGTTTGACTCATATTCTTGTATATCTTTAGTTAAGTATGTTGTCTTAGCAGACTTTCATATGCGAGACATACGAGGTAGTCATTTAACTAAATAAAAGTACTTAGGTAGTCGCGCACATCCGGCCAACCAGAACTGCCAGAACTTATCAGCGATCTTATTTGCATAAAGTAATTCAGAAATAAAAACGGGTGGCCAGGAATAATTAGATATGTAAATGGCTTTTGTAAGTGGACTTAAGCTATAAATGCTATAATGTGCCTAAGTATTATTAAATTACGGCCTACTGCCCGCATCATTTCATATACCTATTTACCTACTTGTTATATAGGATTAACCTTTTCAACGCCTTCCCTCTCGCATCAAATTGTGACATACACGCCAGTATCTCTACTAATGAACAACGAAAATGAACCGTATCTGTCAGCAAGACAGTTACTTTGGCAGCATACTCGATGACCACTTTAGTGGCTGCTGGCGTGGTAGGCACGACAACACACGGCCACTTTAGTGGTTCTTGGCGTTGAAAAGGTTAATAAATTTTACAAATATCAATGAATACCTTATATTTGTATGAATAGGTTCAATCCGTATCGTCACTATACTGTCATTTTGTTCACACTGTTCTATTCTAACTACTTATTGTGAAAGGGGCTTATTCATAAACGTCTCCTAACTTAAGAAGCCGATAAGTAAATATTGTTTGTCCCTTTCTATCTTCAATAGTTATATCTATAGGACCGAATGGGCCAAAGGACACTTATAGGCTTGATAAGTTAGGACGTTTATGAAAAGGGGTAAATGTGTAGGTGTCTGCAGCAAGAGCCCCTGCGGAAGGAGCAGTGTGTGCCCTACTGAGGGGAGCGAGTAAAGACTGCGTGCGGCAGCTGCTGCCAGCCCTTGTGGCGAGAATGGGGCGGGAACCACCTCCTACTGCGCTACCTCATGCGATGCTGCAAAGCATCCCTTTGCATAATCTGGTTGATGTCATATTCGACCCGGCTATGATCGGCGTAAGTAGAACCGAAAAAAATCCGCACTTAAATAGGTACTGTCAACTAATTAGAACCATGGGCCACATTATGTCACAGTTATTTATAAAACAGATTGTAAGAAATCAATGACAATAGTATAGTGGCCTATTCCTATTGGTTGAGTGTACTCATACCAGTTCGATCATTCATATAACCATTCAGGTTCTGATATTTAATCTCGTACCTAAGTAAAATTGTCACGCGTTTCTTTTAAGTTTTCTCTAGAGAAATATTAGGTACCTACCGTTTATATATTTTAGTGGCTACCTATAGCGTACCTAAATCGTCGCTCGGATTTTGGGATGCATCCGGATTGTTCTTACGTAATAGTGGTTCATATAGTGCCTATAGCCTATAGAATAATCAATCACGTTATACATTCTTATTAAAGCTAATAAATAATATTTTTGTATTTAGACGTCAGGAGACACAGAGCGTACTCAAGTCACACAACTGCGTGCTGCGCTTTGCCTAGCGAGAGCTGCCGGGCCCGCGGCGGTGCTCACCGCTGTCCGGAGACGCCTCGCTGACACCGCCAGAGCGGATGTGTTTTGTAATAAGGTAACATAGTATTAATACCTTGTCTTTAGACGTCAGTAGACAGAGGGCACTCAAGTCACTCAACTGCGTGCTGCGCTTTGCCTAGCGAGAGCTGCCGAGCCCGCGGCGGTGCTCACCGCTGTTCGGAGACGCCTCGCTGACACCGCCAGAGCGGATGTGTTTTGTAATAAGGTAACATAGTATTAATACCTTGTCTTTAGACGTCAGGAGACAGCGCACTCAAGTCACACTACTGCGTGCTGCGCTTTGCCTAGCGAGAGCTGCCGGGCCTGCGGCGGTCGTCTATTCTTGCATAGTAGATGTATGTAGTGTTTCAGTTTTCCTTGCTCAACTTGAGCTTACTCTGAAATAAGTTGACTAAGACCTTGGTTGAAAAGAGGCTGAATAAGACCTATCACCTATACGTATGTAGTTTTGGGGAGGCTCATGCGCAGTAAACAACTACGTCGATCTTTGTGCTTGTTGAATGTGAACATCAACGATGATAATTGATAACATTTCTAATTTTGCCGGCTACTTGTACAGTCAAGTGCAAAAATAAGTATCGAAAGAATCCGCTCATAAATATGTTACGACGTTCTTATTACACAGAATTAGAGTGCACTGGGACATATTTTTGAACATTTTTGTGTGCACCTTATTTTGTCTTTGACTGTACAGGCTAAAAAGTTGTGATTACTATCCTAAAATAAGCTGTTGCATGTTTTTTTATGTACCTACACTGGTATCTATTGTTTGAGCAGTTATTAATATAAGTGTTTATTTCAGTTGCGAGAACGACTCAGTAAGCCTGTAGAGAATAGGCCAAGCCACGTGTCAAGGTAATATTTCCTTCATAAACTATTCAGTAGTCGGGTTAGAAATAAAACCATTCCTTCCGCCATTTGCTCATATATTTTTTATTAAATTGATTTTGTACAGTTAACTAGTAAGTTATTATTAGCCTCACATTTTGAAACTGATCAATGTGGGAAAGACCGTCTACAGTTCTACTCTGCGTCTAGTCTTGTTTCTTACTTTTATTTTTAACCGACTTCAAAAAAGGAGGAGGTTTACAATTCGACGAATAATAATAATTCACATTGGCCTTTTTGAGACAGTAACAAGAAAGTTTGATCGAATCTAATAAGTACCTACCAACCTACTTATTAGATTCCTTCCTACCTTTCCTTCCTTCCTTCCTTTATAAGAGTCCTTTTCTTTTATATGCTTGGGGAAAACGATAGTGATAATTGTTTTGTAACAGATATATTTATCAGAGGATAGAGAAACAGGCTTGCTACCGCGAACATCGAAGTTCACAAATTTGGAGGATTTTTCTCTGTCACTCTAATGACGCTGTCGTGGGAGTTGCAGAGACAAATCCCCGAAATATACGAACTTCGGTGTTGGCGGTAGCAAGCCTGTACCGTAAGATGAAGATCTATCTGTGACATAAATGGTTTGGATTCAGGAGCTCCCTCCTCCCCGTGCCAGTGCGAAGGCGCGCTCGCTCAACCCCGTCGCCCGCTGCGCCGACGCCGCCTAGACGTTTGAGGCCCTTACCAGACTCAGCTCCATTGCCGAGTAAGTATATTCTATAAATGGTTTAGATTCAGAAGCTTCCTCCTCCCCGTGCCAGTGCGAAGGCGCGCTCGCTCAACACCGTCGCCCGCTGCACGCCTCCTAGACGATTGAGGCCCTTACCAGACTCAGCTCCATTGCCGAGTAAGTATATTCTATAAATGGTTTGGATTCAGAAGCTCCGTCCTCCCTGTGCCAGTTTGAAGGCGCGCTCGCTCAACGCCGTCGCCCGCTGCGCCGACGCCGCCTAGACGATTATGGCCCTTACCAGACTCTGCTCCACTGCCGAGTAAGTATATTCTATAAATGGTTTGGATTCAGGAGCTCCCTCCTCCCCGGTACCAGTGTTAAGGCGCTCTCGGTCAACGCCGTCGCCCGCTGCGCCGACGCCGCCTAGACGTTTGAGGCCCTTACCAGACTCAGCGCCATTGCCGAGTAAGTATATTCTATAAATGATTTGGATGCAGGAGCTCCCTCCTCCTTGTGCCAGTGCGAAGGCGCGCTCGCTCAACGCCGTCGCCGGCTGCGCCGACGCCGCTTAGACGTTTGAGGCCCTTACCAGACTCAGCGCCATTGCCGAGTAAGTATATTCTATAAATTATTTGGATGCAGGAGCTCCCTCCTCCTTGTGCCAGTGCGAAGGCGCGCTCGCTCAACGCCGTCGCCGGCTGCGCCGACGCCGCTTAGACGTTTGAGGCCCTTACCAGACTCAGCTCCATTGCCGAGTAAGTATATTCTATAAATGGTTTAGATTCAGGAGCTCCGTCGTCCCTGTCCCAGTGCGAAGGCGCGCTCGCTCAACGCCGTCGCCCGCTGCGCCGACGCCTCCTAGACGATTGAGGCCCTTACCAGACTCAGCTCCATTGCCGAGTAAGTATATTCTATAAATGGTTTGTATTCAGGAGCTCCCTCCTCCCTGTGCCAGTGCGACGGCGCGCTCGCTCAACGCCGTCGCCCGCTGCGCCGACGCCGCCCAAACGTTTGAGGTCATTACCAGACTCAGCTCCATTGCCGAGTAAGTATATTCTATAAATGGTTTGGATTCAGGAGCTCCAACCTCTTTGTGCCAGTGCGAAGTCGCTCTCGCTCAACGCCGTCGCCCGCTGCGCCGACGCCGCCTAGACGTTTGAGGCCCTTTACCAGACTCAGCTCCATTGCCGAGTAAGTATATTCTATAAATGGTTTAGATACAGAAGCTCCCTCCTCCCCGTGCCAGTGCGAAGGCGCGCTCGCTCAACGCCGTCGCCCGCTGCGCCGACGCCGCCTAGACGTTTGAGGCCTTTACCAGACTCAGCTCCATTGCCGAGTAAGTATATTCTATAAATGGTTTGGATTCAGAAGCTCCCTCCTCGCGGTGCCAGTGTGAAGGCGCGCTCGCTCAACGCCGTCGCCCGCTGCGCCGACGCCGCCTAGACGATTGAGGCCCTTACCAGACTCAGCTCCATTGCCGAGTAAGTATATTCTATGAATGGTTTAGATTCAGAAGCTCCCTCCTCCCCGTGCCAGTGTGAAGGAGCGCTCGCTCAACGCCGTCGCCCGCTGCGCCGACGCCGCCTAGACGTTTGAGGCCCTTACCAGACTCAGCGCCATTGCCGAGTAAGTATATTCTATAAATGGTTTAGATTCAGAAGCTTCCTCCTCGCGGTGCCAGTGCGAAGGCGCGCTCGCTCAACGCCGTCGCCTGCTGCGCCGACACCGCCTAGACGTTTGAGGCCCTTACCAGACTCAGCTCCATTGCCGAGTAAGTATATTCTATAAATGGTTTGGATTCAGAAGCTCCGTCCTCCCTGTGCCAGTGCGAAGGCGCGCTCGCTCAACGCCGTCGCCCGCTGCGCCGACGCCGCCTAGACGATTGAGGCCCTTACCAGCCTCTGCTCCACTACCGAGTAAGTATATTCTATAAATGGTTTGGATGCAGGAGCTCCCTCCTTCCTGTGCCAGTGCGAAGGCGCGCTCGCTAAACGCCGTCGCCCGCTGCGCCGACGCCGCCTAGACGTTTGAGGCCCTTACCAGACTCTGCTCCATTGCCGAGTAAGTATATTCTATAAATGGTTTGGATTCAGAAGCTCCGTCCTCCCTGTGCCAGTGCGAAGGCGCGCTCGCTAAACGCCGTCGCCCGCTGCGCCGACGCCGCCTAGACGATTGAGGCCCTTACCAGACTCAGCTCCATTGCCGAGTAAGTATATTCTATGAATGGTTTAGATTCAGAAGCTCTTTCCTCCCGATGCTAGTGTGAAGGCGCGCTCGCTCAACGCCGTCGCCCGCTGCGCCGACGCCGCTTAGACGTTTGAGGCCATTACCAGACTCAGCTCCATTGCCAAGTAAGTATATTCTATGAATGGTTTAGATTCAGAAGCTCCCTCCTCCCCGCGCCAGTGCGACGGCGCGCTCGCTCAACGCCGTCGCCCGCTGCGCCGACGCCGCCTAGACGATTGAGGCCCTTACCAGACTCAGCTCCATTGCCGAGTAAGTATATTCTATGAATGGTTTAGATTCAGAAGCTCTTTCCTCCCGATGCTAGTGTGAAGGCGCGCTCGCTCAACGCCGTCGCCCGCTGCGCCGACGCCGCCTAGACGTTTGAGGCCCTTACCAGACTCTGCTCCATTACCGAGTAAGTATATTCTATAAATGGTTTAGATTCAAGAGCTCCAACCTCCCTGTGTGCCAGTGCGAAGGCGCGCTCGCTCAACGCCGTCGCCCGCTGCGCCGACGCCGCCTAGACGTTTGAGGCCCTTACCAGACTCAGCTCTATTGCCGAGTAAGTATATTCTATAAATGGTTTGGATTCAGGAGCTCCAAACTCCCTGTTGTGCCAGTGCGAAGGCGCGCTCGCTCAACGCCGTCGCCCGCTGCGCCGACGCCGCCTAGACGTTTGAGGCCCTTACCAGACTCAGCTCTATTGCCGAGTAAGTATATTCTATAAATGGTTTGGATGCAGGAGCTCCCTCCTCCCCGTGCCAGTGCGAAGGCGCGCTCGCTCAACCCCGTCGCCCGCTGCGCCGACGCCGCCTAGACGTTTGAGGCCCTTACCAGACTCAGCTCCATTGCCGAGTAAGTATTATGACTCTATACCCAATCACAATTCTAATATACGTAGGTAATTGCATCAGAATAGTAGTGAATGATTACTAGCGATGAAAATGGAGAAAGATTAATGTTGTTCCTTCCGAAAGTTTCGAATCTTTCCTATTTATAAATTGTATGTAACTTTTGAAAAAAACCCAACTGACGTATACCTTTGACGCAAATTTCCACTTCACGTTTCTGTCACATGTACCTACCTACCATAGATTAATTATTCCAATTTGTAAGTATTTCATCATAATTGATAATGTCAAGCTCTTTAGCTAACTGATTGATAATATAATATAATAGTGCGAAAAATATGTTATAATGTATTTTACACGTAAAAAACTGAAAGATTCGAATGATTTAATCGAAGATTCGTAACGAATGATACCGTATTTTATTGAAAAATACAGGGGCCTTTGAAAGATACATGTATCTTTCCTGTTATTTTCATCGCTAATGATAATACGTACACAGTTACACACACATCAAAATAAAGCACTAATTGCAAGAAATGTAGTGAATGAATGAATGACTTAATGTGATTGATCTCAGTACGCGCCGCGCTCGCGAGTCGCTTGGCGTGAAAGCGGGTTCAATGCTTGATAATGGAGACTTAGGCTCTCCGAAATAAGTCGCGCGTTGTGACGAAATACACGTGAGTTAAGTTTAATTGTGACGTTTCGCGGTCAAAGGTACCTTATGGTCGGTATGGAGTTACGGGCACTCCAATAATCTGCGATTGTTAAGCTCAAAAAAGGTTATTTTCCTACGATGTATAGTTACGGAGATATCGTATCTTGAAAATTGTCTTGGGAAAAATGCAATTTCAAGAAACAGACCATTTAAGTTTAGCTAACTGGAAAACTATGTTGCCCCAATGGAAGTTACATAGTGGACTACAAAATATGCTTTATTGGTCTTCTGTCTATTAAACTATGTAAAAAAATATATAATTATGTGAATCAAAAATAGTATAATGACCGATTAATGTGATTGCCGACTTATTTAATGGAAATCATGTTTTTCCTTTATTTCTTCATATTTCAAAGGCATATAGTCAAAAAAATTAATGTATCTGCTAAGAATATATTCTAAAAGAACATAGAGATAAAAAAGCCAAAAGTGAGAACGGTTTTTCATTTTAGATTAAGGGTTAACAATTTGCTTATGTCTTAACTTAGAAATATTACAATTATCAATTTACTTTAACTAAATTTTATTTTATGTAAAGAAAAGGTGCCTTATGGCCAAGTTACATAGATTTACACATTTGCTTCCTCTAAACGCCTTTTTTTCAGAAATAAATACCGCCGCGAACTTGGTTTCTGTGACCCACTTTACCACAATATGCACATGTAGGCTTTTTGCGTTGTGATCGGTAAAGGCTTGCTTCCACTGGAATTAGGCTTAGGCTGAGTAGGTAGCACTTCGGGAAGACTTTCTAAAGGATCATTATCCTGAGATACTGCCAGTTGGGGACTTGGGCAAAGTATATCTCCCTCTCCCTTCATTATTTATCACAGCGCAAATCTTTAGATCAATCGAAATTATTTTTATGATGTAAATTGTAACGAGACCGCATAGGACACAAGAGGAACACTTAATCGGATGCAAGGGTAAACGAACACTGATAGGTGGTTAAGTACTACCTTGTCACCTTGAGGCGGAAAGGGAATGATACGTAACGGAGGTAGCAGTAGTAGTTTAAACTTATAATGGCCATAAGGTACCTTTTTTACTAAACTTTAGAACCGTAACTAAGTACCTTTAAACTCACTCACAGTGAAAATAAAAACAGGTAGAGATTTCGCAGGTGTTATATTTTACGATATAGTAATCATAAAAAAAACAACTTTTTTAGCCGTTTTTGCGAAACATTTTATTATCTCCGAAACTAAAAACGGCCATCATAAGGTACCTTTTACCGCGAAACGTCACAATTATATTTAGGTACGAAATCATACATGAAAGTTTAAAGCTATATTGTTTGTTCAACAGGTATTTCACAATCAGGAGAGCCGTTTCATAAAACGTTGTCGCCAATCCCACTTAGTGACAAGTAAGTTTTTTTTCTAGTTTCCGTACCTTACGTAACGAAAAAAGCAACCATCATAGAATCACTTTCTTGTCCGTCTTTCTGTTTGTCAGGCCCGGTTTCTGGACCTAAGAAACGGTTAGAGACAGATATACTTAAAGTTGAAGTCGCTCTATGGTCACTCAACGTGTAAAAAATCACCCTCTACACGTTTATCCATTAAAATAGGTTTGTTAATGTTTCATTTCTCATATTTTCGACATTCGTAAATGGGGTAGGTACTTGTAGAATAAATAAATTTGGCATGAAGCAAAGTTAGGTTAGGTTAGTTTATTTATAAAGGAATCAATCGAAAAACCGTATTCTTTTGTTACAGCACAAAAAACTGTTGTACCTAGTTGTATGCTGGTATGGAACCCTCAGCGCACGAGTCCGATTGCACTTGGCCGGTTTTTTGCCTATAAATATCTACAGTTGAAGTCAATTGCCTTTCTTCATTTTCCAATATGTCAGGGTCAATATTCTTGTAGTTCAATACCACGATGGCACGAATCGCCTTCAAATACTGGGAATCAATTATCTAGTGCTTATTTAAAATTAATACTGTAGTGCCTTGTTTAATAACTTGGATATTGACCTTGCCGTCTTGGGAATCCATTCAGCTGACGGTCCGGCCGGTCCGCCTTCTTGACGAAATTGATATACTGTTGTCTACTTTTGTGATGTTAGGAAATTACTACTATATTTATGTAGGTAGGTATGTACTAAAATCGACCATTAAACTCTTTAAAAATATCCTCAAACATGTTAAATTCCCACACAATTACCTGTAACTAATTTGGGTCCGTTTAAAATTTAGCATGTCACTCAAAGACAGAAGTTGTAAAAATGGTCCTTCGAACCGGATTTAATAAGATATTACAAATTACATTATGGAACACATCTTATATTATCATCATCACCAGCCTATTTCAGTTCACTACTGGGCTTAAGTATGCGTATGGACGTGTTAGGAGGTAATATACCCATAATCGCCACGCTGGGCAAGCGGGTTGGCGATGACTATGACTTTGACTATGGATAAATACAATACCTAAATGCATCTTCTGTCCGTAATATTTTCCATTAATTAAACAGGGTCTCTCGCCTTGCTGTAGCGTATCCAATGTTAATATATAGCATGTAGAATCAATTATAAGTTAGGTGGGTACTTATTACAGATCATTTTCAGAGACTTGCATGTTTTCAGGCATTTTCAGTATCAATCTCACCTCAAGCGTTTTGGCAAATAGCGTGCTTGCTCATATTTCGTATTTAGAACACGTATTGCAGTTTGATCTGATATCTAGAACTGGCCAAAAAGTCTAGACTCTAAACTCCAAGGCTACCTATTTCTCGCGCTTGTGGTTTCCGTTTCTATATCATGCGACAAAGAATTTTAATGAGCACAAGCGTGAAGCTAAAAATACAACTAATAAGTAAGTTAACCGTTTGTTTGTGTATTTGGAGTGTCGATGGTTATCGGTATAAAACTGGCACAAATTACCATGCCAATTACGTTTGACTCGAGTCAGTCACCCCCATTCGGCTCGGTTAATCAATACCAGTAATTATGACGAATGTCGGAAAAATGCCTGCGAGGTCGAAGGAAATGAGACATTCTAAGAAATCGCGTAAAAATTTGGCCTTACAAAATGTCAACGTTCAAGTTTTTTTATGGCCAAGGCTGTAATATTTTTAAATATCGTCGTAGTACGTCTAGGTAAATATGAACTTCCTGTAGGTAAATATGAACAAATAAATGTTTTCTTTATTTTGCTTATCCATGTGAGATCTTCTTATGCCGACTGAGGTAGATCATACCATAAAACTATAGCCAGCTATAGTCCAGTAGGTCGTAGGTCCCACTCGTGCACTCCCACAACTAAGTATGTTCCGATGACAGTAAAAACTTCGTAAGCTTCAACCCCAATATTCTTTATGATTTTTTTTACTTTTTTGCTAATTTTTGATGGGAGGTTGTCTTAAAACTACATCCTTTATTTTTTTATACTAATTGATTATTTTGGACTATAGATAGTTGTTTTGTTGATAACTGGGTCGCGTTTTATAAAGTTACAATTTACAATTTCGCTGTTTGCCTCTCTTTCTAGCCAATATGTGCGTGCGTTAGAGAGGCAAACAGCGAAATTGTAAATTGTAACTTTATAAAACGCGACCCTGTTTTGTTTTACTATAATAGGATTTTTTATTTTGCAAGGTAGGTTCTATCTAAGGATCTAAAGTATAGAAATCCGACAACTCACACGTGCAGCAGTGCGATGACAACTTATTTTTATAGGACTTAGGTGACGCTATATTGATATTTTCGTGTTTGTAAGAACAAACTTTGTGGTAAGATAGAACATCTTTCAAGGAAACTTTTTACCATTTGGTCATCATTGATAAATAAATTTCCTAATTGCCCTAATTAAAGTGACTACTTGTACTGAAGAACGACTGAATGGTTTGAATATAAATTGCAATAAATTAAATAAACAATTTAAAAAATACTTTAAAAGTATTCGAACGAATTTAGTCTTTATGTAAAAATTTTAATAGGTACAGTCAAGGGCAAATATATGTATACACTTTTGCAACTTATTTTAACGGCATAAGATAAAAAAGTGTAAAGGGACAGGGTGGAAAGGGACGACGTTCCTTCCCGCTACCGACCGAGTCTACCAACCATTACGATGAACTTTCAGTATGAGACCAACATCGAAATATAAAAAAAAAAATTTACCCCTCATACAAAGTGAGTGATTACTTACAGTTCAATAGTATGGAAAATTCAATTTTCCATGTACGCTTTCGATGTTGGTCCCATACTGAAAGTTCATCGTAATGGTTGGTAAACACGGTCGGTAGCGGGAAGGAACGTCGTCCCTTTCCACCCTGTATTTATGCCCTTGACTGTACCTATCTGGGTGCTACCTAAAGATATACTTAATAAGTAGGTAGTTAGCATATTAGTTATACCTATTTAATATTACATCAGAGTATATTATGTACCATAATAATATGAATTAAAACAAATTGATACATTTTTCTACTAAATATGATTATATACCTACATTACATTACATACTTGCCTGATTAGCACAATATTTTGAACTGAGATTCGGAAACAGATTAGGTAGATCAATAAGCAACTTAAGATAAGTTCGAACGAAAGCATGAATAGCTTTTAATTTATACCTACATGTTACCTTCTAGTTAATACCCTACCTTCTACCTACCTATAGGTATATTAATTCCCCATCATCTATCAATTTCGACAGCCGCCTCCATTTACGCACGATACCCATGAGTCCAATCACCAGAAATATAATTCATATGTAATTGTAATTGCGTGCCACAGTGCCACCACTAACCTACATTTCGGGACTGAAATTATTGGCCGGCTTTCATTCTCGGCGTTTATGGATGACCTGTTTACGGTATCGGCGGATCGCCCCACTTCGCTGAGCTAACCTAACAGTCGCTTAATAGGTCTTAAATTGTGTAGAATTAACTCCTGGAGTAGGTATGTTGCTGTTAAAACTAGAAAACGTTTGGAAAACTGGATTATTATTAGGCATGATCATCACAAACCTATTAGGGCATCCGTATGCTTACCTACTTACGTAGGTACCTACATTCGTTAGTTATGTTATTGAGAAAGAATTCGCTTCCGCGACACGCTGAAGCTGAAAATGAAATACTTTCTTAATTTTCTACCTATGACGACAACACAATCAAGTAACGCCAAGGCCATGGCGCAGTTTTACATTACAATGGTAACACGGTGACTTGACATCTAATTTTTGCTAATGGTGGGGTTACATTGTTCCGCCAGCGATCGGGGGAAATTCCGAGAATGTTACTTAATTTGCATAATATGCAGGTAGAGTGGTGAGTTCATCAACATGTGGTGGCGATCGATCGGGAGGTGTAGCGTAGGTGTAGGCGGGCAGGGCGGCGGCAGGGCTCGCGGCGGCAGTCGCGGAGGCGCCGCCGCGGCAGGCGGCCATGCTGCCCCTGCGGCTCTGCTGCTGCGCGCGCCCGCGCTCCGGCGTGGCGCCCGCGCCCTCGTCGCCGCTCGCGCCCGACCTCGTCGCCGACCTGCCCGACCACACGCGGTAACCATGCACTCGCCCTACCGCCCCCGCACTTCGCACCCGTCACAACAAACCCCCGACTACAATGATTAAACGTATGACGAACTCAACTCGCCCTTTCTATTACAGAGACTCGAGCGCCCTCACCGCTACTTGTGAAGATGTCACCGAAGAGAAAAATGAAAAGATTTCTACGGAAAGCCTGATTTTTGGGGAAACCACTATTGTGGACATTCCCGGAGATGAAGTCGATAACGCGCCAACCGCACCGCATTCGCCGTCGATACATGTCGAAGATTACTCGGAGAAGTCGATTAAAGTTGTCGAAACCCAGAACGAGATTAGCACAAAAGACAATAACTCCCTTCAAAGCAACGACGATTTTGGTTCTCAGAAATCATTAGAGTACGAAAGAGCCGAGTCGCCGCTTTCCCGCCCTCAGAGCGGACTGTCCTCGCCCAGTCCGGTATCGGCTAGGAGCGGAAGCGTATCGGCCAGCCCTATAAAAAGCGGCCCACGGTCACCCGAACCCACGAGCGACGTCTACAATCAGAAGCCCGCTTGCGAACGCGACGTGCGATCGGCGCTCACCGAGTGCATAGTGCCGGCGAAACACGAGGATTGGGAAGTCATAGTTAACGCGCTGACGGAAGCGGAACGCCTCGCGTCGGACGCCGGGGCCCGCGCGCCGGCGGCGAGCTGGCGGGCGGTGGTGCGTTCGACGGCCACGCACGTCAAGTCGCTGCGGTCGCGCGTGGCCCGGACCGCGTGCTCCACCATGGGGTCGCTGTTCGAGCACCGGGGCCGGTCGCTGGACCCGGAGCTGGAGGACGCGGGTGACGGCGCTGCTGGAGCGCTGCGCCGACGTGAACCGGTTCCTGCGCGCGGACGCGGCGGCGGCGCTGGCGCGGGTGGCGTGCGGCAGCAGCAGCGCGCGGGCGGCGGCGGCGCTGGCGCGGCGAGGCGCGGCGCACCGCGCGGGGCCGGTGCGCGCGGCGACGGCGCAGGCGCTGACGCGGCTGGTGGAGCGGCGCGGCGCGGCGCGCATGCTGGAGCTGCCGCCGGAGCCGCGCACGCTGCTGCTGCGCGCGGCGGGCGAGCTGCTGGGCGACGCGTGCGCCGAGGCGCGCCTGCACGCGCGCCTGCTCTGCCTCGCGCTGCTCCGAGACGTCAGGTTCCGCCCGATGCTCAAAGAAGCCATGCAACCCAACCGGTACAGGGCCGTTCAGAAATTTGTGGATAAGTTGCGATGACCGTAAAACCTTCGTTTAAATTTTAAATGTAACCTTTTCCACGGCCCGGACCTAGTTCAAAATAGGTACTTATTGAATAATTATAACGCACCGCAAGTTGGTCTGCTTACATGCGAGACGTTGCCCGATAGATATAAATTTGAAGATTTTAAAATACGTAGGTACTACTACGTACCTACTTCTTACATATATGTAGGTATAAATAAGTACGGAAGTATTACTTAAACGAAGTGTCTTATAAAAATGCATTTAAATGACTGAATTGTGCGAAAGGTATTTTTATAGTTAAATAATTATTATTTAATATGAATAAACATTTTATGAATCTATTGTTATCCTCCAACGGAGTGAAGCTTTCTTGAAAATAATATACATTCCTGAAACTTGTATGTATTTGTTTATAATATTTTAATAGAAATTAATACACAAACTACGAATCTCTAACCTATGTATTTTTTTAATGCTTGTGTGACCCATCAACCCCATTCAGCGATAGACGTCCTGCTACACGGACTCGGGTGAATTACGTACATACAACGTAGTAATCAGTAACTCATATGATAATGTACATAGGTATTTTAACGACGTGACAATGGTCGTGAAACCAGTGGCTTATACCACAAAACTTTACAAGCGTACAATTCTACAAAATTGTATAAATTCACATACAAAAAGTTGACAATTTTGTAGAATTGTACGCTTGTAAAGGTTTGTGGTATAGGCCACAGGTATAGGTCCATGAGATAGGTACACTTCTACTTCAAAGCGTATGATGGCGGCTCGGCTGTATATACAGTGTACACTGTGTACAGTCATATCTACGAGTAATACTATGTAGGTATCTCTTTGGAGTATTATATTCTTTGGTAGGTATACCAAAACAAAAAAAAAATTAAAAAACTTAAAACTAGTATTATTTCATAATCATCCATCACATCAATGATAGAATAGGTACATTTGATTAAACAATCCTTTTAGCACTAACCTACTTGAGCACCTAAGTATTATAAAAAAAATACTAGAGGTATCATTGACAATTCTTAACGTGTCAAAATGACATGTTTACAAGTAACATCTACGCACCAACAAAATGAGTATTCCATAAAACAATTAAATTAACCATGCTTTAAATACCTAAGTATGTTCAGTAAATATAATCGAGACGAGATGTATTGAATGGATGTCAAGCCAGATCTTTATGTCAGCGCAGCAACGCTGCTTAAGCTGTCGTCGTTCCTATTCTGGAGTTGCCTGTACCTGTTGTCGAATTTGAACCAGCCAGAGAAGTCGCCTGAGTACCACTCCCGGGTCGTGACCCTCCTGCACGGGAGTGTCGCGGCCATGGTCGGGCTCGCGCAGTGTGGTATGCTGTCGCTCAACTTAAGCCGGCTTACTGGTGAGAGCCATCTTTTGTTTCCATGAAAAAGTGACGACATTCCTATTCTGGAGTCGCCTATACCTGTTGTCGAATGTGAACCAGCCAGAGAAATCACCAGAGTACCACTCCCGGGTCGTGACCCTCTTGCACGGGAGTGTCGCCGCCATGGTCGGGCTCGCCCAGTGTGGTATGCTGTCGCTCAGCTTAAGCCGGCTTACTGGTGAGAGCCATATTTTGTTTCCATGAAAAAGTGACGACATTCCTATTCTGGAGTTGCCTATACCTGTTGTCGAATGTGAACCAGCCAAAGAAGTCGCCTGTTTACCACTCGCGGACTCATTAATGGTTCTGGAATCCTTAAAGTGTTTTGTACCTACCTGCTGTAAAATGCGCTCACACTACTATTACTGCTTGCAGAATCAACGGCTGCCGTAGGCATTAATTCTAAGTTAGGTACCTTAGCGTTCCTAGCGTCAGTTTGGTTTGTTCGTAAGAATTGGTTACGAACTGCGACTTTTCTTTTATGGAATAGGAGGCAAGCGAGCAACACCCGTGGTATTACAAGTGCGTTGCCGACATTTAAGATGGGAATAAGCTGTATTGCATTACGAGTATAGGCATAGTTAAAAACCGATCCAATGTCCGGGCTCCCTGGCCCATATAATTAAGCTGTATCTAAGCTTCTATACGTAGAAAATCGGAAAATTGGAGTATGTAGACCTCCAAGGTCTACAGCTCATAAAGCCCTGTTTTATTCTTTTCTATGAGTTCAATATTTACTCTGATGTTATTTTAGATCCAGTTATGCCTCAGCACTACGCTCTGATGGTATGGTCATGGGGCTACTTCGCATTCGATCTACTGTGGTGTCTTAAGTACTGGAACCAAGGTTTGCTGATGCTGGCTCATCACTTCTGCACCTTAATGGCCATTACTGTCTACATGCACAGAAACGGGACAGGATGTTCATTCCCATGCACAATGGCGTTCATGGAAGTAACTAACCCTCTTCTACAAATTAGATGGTATGTTATTTAATGTGTATGGATTTTACTATTAATTTAACTGTACTAAATTAAAATACCTTATTCAATTCGGGTCGCTTTAAATACTTCCGTATGATGTATCAAACTATCTACCGCCTATTGGTAATGTAGCGCCTGAATGAAATATCTTGGCAACAGACAAAACTTAATTACGAATTACGACCAGACGTCCTGTAATTTGAAATAATTGTTAAACACACAAAACAGAAAAAACAGTAGAAGCGTAATGTAAGCGCAGCGCGTGTGGCAATAGTAAGCAGCGCAAGGCTTACCTGCACAAAAGTTAACCAGAGTAGGCCGTCAGTTCTCTAAACGCGCTCACGTGAGATCGTTTTCGAATAAATCCGAAAAAGAATGTGCAAATATGCCTTTATGTGCCGTTTTGGGATGTAAAAGTAATAGCCAGAAGTCAAACCTCACCAATGAAGGTATTTCATACCACCGGAAGTTCTTAATTTATTAATATTTTAATATTTTCTAAAATATTTCGTCTTCCACAAGATGTTTGTACTACACTAAATAAGAAACAACTTTATGTGCCAATAATAAGGTCGTTTTTTATTTGGCATGAAACTATGGAAATTTCTAGAATTTCGGAACGATAGGCTGAGTAGCGGCCAATGCGAGGAAAGGGTCCAAAAAGGTATCGATATCGATATTTTATTTCGTCGATATACCTACATTAGTTGTCTTGAGCCGATTAAGTGAAAAATATTTAAACATGTTCTCTATAATCTTTATTTATTTAATCGGGTTTCCGACTGTCATCGTCATCATCATCATCATCTCAACCTTTTGCTGCCAGCTGCTGAGCGTAGGCCTACGTATCATCATATTATAATATTGTGGATATTAAGGTTTCGTGGCCAAATCATAGTTTCGCCATGTCCGCCCGACTGTCATCGTCATCATCATCATCATCTCAACCTTTTGCTGCCAGCTGCTGAGCGTAGGCCTGCATGTCATCCAATTATAATTTTGTGGATATTAGGGTTTCGTTGCCAAATCATAGTTTCGTTATGTCCACCCGACTGTAATTGTCGTCATTATCATCATCACCCTAAGACTACTACCTTACCTACTGCTTAGTATAGATCCCCACATCCTCATATGTATTATAATATTGTGAATGTTAAGATTCTATTGTCAAATTATAGTTTCGCCATGTCTGCCCGACTGTCATCGTCATCATCATCATCATCATCATCTCAGCCTTTTGCTGCTAGCTGCTGAGTGTAGGTCTGCTTATCATATAATATTATAATATTGTAGATATTAAGGTTTCGCTGCCAAAACATAGTTTCACCATATCCGCCCGAATGTCATCGTCATCATCATCATCTCAGCCTTACTTACTGTGAGCATGAGCATATCCTAATATTATAATATTATGGGTGTGAATTTAAAGGTGCTGTTCTCAAATTATCGTTATCATTGTCTGCCCGACTGTCCATCTGTCTGGTTTTAATTATTCAAAAGGTTATGAATTAATTATTTGTTATATATTATTATTATATTTGTTTTATTTAAAAATGCTCCGCTATCTAAAATTATATAATATAAAAGTGCTCCTTTCAATGTCAAAGTGATTACTTACTTACTTTTAATGTCAAAGTAATCACTTTGACATTAAAAGAAGCACCATTAATTTTAGTTACACCCTGGGTAAATATGAGTTCCGTAAAAACCAAACTAGAGAACCAAAGATATAGTATAGTAGTCTTGGCTGAGACCTTGGAGGACTTAAGTACTACGCTCGTTGACCTCAGTAAAGCCTCCGAGCGAGTTGGTCTTAGGATGAACATGGATAAGGCTAAAATCATGTCAAATTCCCATGTAGCACCAACTCCCGTAATAATCGGAGACTACACTCGAAGTTGTAGACGAATATATATACCTAGGACAAACTATCCAGTTAGGTAGGTCCAACTTCGAGAAAGAGGTCAATCGTCGAATCCGACTCGGTTGGGCAGCGTTCGGGAAGCTACGACACATATTTTCGTCCAATATTCCGCAGTGTTTGAAGACGAAAGCCTTTGATCAGTGTGTGTTGCCAGTGATGACATACGGTACTGAAACGTGGCCGCTTACAATGGGCCTCATAAGAAGGCTCAAAGTCACCCAAAGGGCAATGGAAAGGGCTATGCTAGGAGTCTCTCTGCGTGATCGGATTAAAAATGAGACTATCCGCAGCAGAACCAAAGTAACCGAAATAGCTCTCTGAATGGCTAAACTGAAGTGGCAGTGGGCGGGGCACATTGCGCGTAGAACCGATGGCCGTTGGGGCGGGAAGGTTCTTGAGTGGCGGCCACGTACCGGAAGGCGTAGCGTGGGTAGGCCCACCACAAGGTGGACTGATGACCTGGTGAAGGTCGCAGGAGTCCGCTGGATGCGGGTGGCGCAGGACCGGTCATTGTGGCAATCTTTGGGGGAGGCCTATGTTCAGCAGTGGACGTCTTTCGGCTGATATGATGATGATGATGAAAAACCAAAGCAAATCGAAGAAATGTACTTTTTCATCCACTTGCTTTGTAAGCGCCCCATTGCTTGCATGCATCGCGGGAGTATTCCCTAGGGAGTTATAGAAAAGTTGGTACGTCATTTAACAATATTTTGTCTTAAAACAATTTTTTTTTGCTTAGAAGTGTGATGAAAAACATTGTAAGCATCACGGTCGGTAAGCGGAATACTAACTCGAGTCATTAAAATCTAACACTCTAGTTAGAAATACCGTAATTACCTCCCTAGACGCCCAATGCTATTACTTCATATATATATAATTATATATATTTTATCGATATAATACCGACTCTTGCACAGCACTATGACGCTTGTTAGCCATAACGTGCAAAAAGCAGCCTATCTCTTTTACTCTTGGGAAATGCCACGTATGTGGGAGAGAGAACAAGGATTCGCCATCTATTGGGGAGTTGCTGAACTATTGAGTTTTAGTTATAAACAGACTTATGCTACTCGACGCTAGATGGCAATACTCTCTTTGCAAGTTAGTAGTAGCAAGCGAAACGTCGTAAGTAATAAAACGAGTAGTATAATTTTGCTTTTGTCGCATTCGAAATAAAGTTTATTTTTGTATAAGATTTTATAACCAATAAGCTTTCAGATACTTCTGTGTGCATGTTTGCGCCAGTGTGAGTGTGGCGACATCGGTTCTCTCGAGAATCGGGTTATAAGCCGCTTCTACGTTATTTTTTGTTCTGTGGTTAAACATACCTGTGGCCATTTTAGCGAGGACAATACAACAAAAACATATTTTCTACTCAGAATAATGAGCTCTTTCAATCTAGGAGAAAAAAAATCGTGAAAAAACGTCTTAAAATTTTCTATCGTTTTACGTAGTTTCCATTCAGTAACCGCTGTATAAAGTGTTTGAAAAATGACAAAATGGAAAATAGGTACCTAACAAATGCGACTCTCTTTTCTCGAGTAGGATAGAAAGAGCTCGTGATTCTGAGTAGGAAAAACCTTAAATTAACCTATTTTGGAAAAAGTTATTTTATTGGATTTCTTCTCGCGAAAAACCCCAAATGCGAACGGTACAGAATTATTTTAGAAGTAAATTTATACATACGTAGAGGTTGTCTGTTATTTATGATGTAGCTAGACTGCGGTGTGCGCTAAGCATAGTAAATTTTATACCTTAATGCCTGCTTTACACCGCGAGCGGAGCGGACTCATTAATGGCTCCTTTTAACTTTCACTTGCTAATGCATAGATAGTAACATTTCGTCAGCGATGAACGTGGAACGAAGCCATTAATGAGTCCGCTGCGCTCGCAGTGGAAGGCAGTCATTAAGGTCTTCGTGGACTTCCACACCAGCAGGACCAATTTAGCTCAGTTTTTGATGCCAAGTATAATTGTGTATGTACCATGCTTAGATCACACGTACTAAGATATTATTCGTAAGGTTTGAAAATTGTATCAATTACTGGAAAATTGTTCAGGAACTTTTATTCATTTAATTTTACTTTATTAAATAATTATCTCGGTATTTTCTCCATTAGGTTCCTTAAACACGAAGGTTATTCTGGAAGTGCAGTATTTTACATAGTGGACATATTATATTTATCTTCCTTTCTGCTGATACGAGGCATTCTTGGCACCTACATTGTATACAAAATAATACCCGTTAAAGATTTTGGACTGGACCAGAAAATGCTTGCAATATCATTATACATCATATCTATTGGACTTATGTGGGAAATCATTTCATATGTATCACATAAATACAAGGGGAGGACAATTGTAAGTAATCCGTTAATTTCTTGGAAGTTTACTTCACGCAGACTACACTAACACCACATTATAAAGTGCCTTAAACAGAGTGAAATCTCCACACATGGGTGCAATTTACTTATGGAGGATGTTTTGAAATACAACCTACACCATTCTTACATTATAGCAGATCAGAATAGATCAGGAATGGTTGCAGTGATACTTAAGCTCCGTAGTTTTATTTATATAAGCAGGGTTGCGTTTTATAAAGTTACATTTTACAATTTTGCTGTTTGCGTCTCTAACGCACGCACATATTGGCTAGAAAGAGAGGCAAACAGCAAAATAGTAACTTTATAAAACGCAACCCAGAGGTCATAAACAAGAAATTATCTGAGATAAACATTTCTACTAAATCCATTTAGGAGCACCTAAGTGTGGTACACTGTTTTGTGATTTTGAAAAATTTAGCTTCATGAACAAGATCATTCTAATCTAATATTGTATTACTTTCAGGAAAATGTGGTTCATTTTTTTAATAATCAAGGCATAACATTTTGATTGAATGTGAATTACATGAACTAAACAAAACCTCCGAAGAATTATTATTTAATATAATAATAGTGGTCAGTTTTTTAAGTAAAAAACTTGATACAGAGTTATGTTCTATACAAATCTGCTTGACAATAAAAACTAATCAGTCTCTTCTGTGGTAATTGCCTTTCTTTTGGTTCCTTCTGTCCCTCCAGTTATTATTGCCATAATTGTTGCGACTGTTGCCATGGTAGTTGTCGTTGTGATTGTCCCTGTTTCTGTCACTGTGGTTGTCCCTGTTGCTACGCCCATGGTTTTTGTCTGGTCTGTATGGGTGGTGTCTATGACTCCAGTTGCCTTGCAAACTAGCCTGTACTAACTTGTCATTTAAATCATGGACGTGTCTAGGAACATACATATGCCTGTTTTCCTCTTCGCGTAGTTTCTCAGTCATTTCTGCGAATTTTTGCACCACATTACCCTGAGAAACAAAGTCTAGGGATGGATCAGGGCCGTAACAACGGATGGGCGGCGGCAGCAGAGCCATCCTTCCTCGACATTGTAGTGATAGCGTCCTGTGAAATAATGCTGTTCCGCGAAATAAGTTCATAGCGTAGGGTACGGACACTTCGTGGCAATAGGTTATGAATGCGAAATTCTTCTGTCGACCATCTCTATCTCGCGGTATCCGCACCTTTTCCAGTGGCCCCGCCTATTTTAAAACAAAAAGGCATTAATGTTATAGGTTAAACATATTTACGATATAAAGAATTTGAATTCAATTTTAACCTGAAGAAACAGCTCATACAGCAGTTCTTCCGTCACCTGTTCAGGTAAATTACCACACCAAAGTGTTTTATTGTCTTCATCAATCATAGTAAATTAATTATTTAAACAAATGTACTTAATTCAAGGTAGTAGTCATGTAGTCAAGCACAACAAACTTGTTAACTCGTAATTTTATCGTATGTATGCGACTGCAGAATATACAAATACAAAGGCAAGGCATACAGATTTGACACTGACAGTTGTCCATAGACTAAATAATAAAGCATGTATTAGACTGTTGGAAGAAAGGCTTCCCGTTAAGATTAAGATCGTGGTGTTCAAAATCGAGATTACTCAAAACACGTCTTTCAATAGGTGTAACCATGTAAACAACGTTGATACTAATGGAAAGGATGTGTATGAGTATGGTATTCATACTACCCGTAACTGGAGTCAAACAGCGAAATTGTAAATTGTAACTTTATTAAACGCGACCATGGTAATCTTGACGAGAAGCCTTGTTGCTGGTCGTCGAATATGAGCTTAATAACTCCTTGTTGTTTATACTTATCATAGACAACAAAATTGACATGTCATTTGTCATATTGATATTGTCATTTACTACTGTCAAATTACACTGCTGTCTCTGCAAACGCAACGTATTTTCTGTGAAAATAGACTTAATACTTTATTGTTATTCTATCAAAATCCTTTAAAAAATGTCTCAAAGTGTACGTATCGAGCACACTATTGTTTGATGTCATAAACGTATTTTCTCGTTAGTACGTAATTCTTTTGGACTGCTTTAAGGTTAAGGTTGGAGAGGCACCATGGACGACTCCAACAAATACCAGCAGATGCAAGATGAAATGTCTAGGTAAGCTCCTAATATATCATGAAGTCAATTTGATGCTCTTAAAGTATAATCCTAACTAAAATGCACTGACATGCAACATTCCTGTTGCTATCGGCGTAAAACGTATTTTGCGGGAATGTTACAGCCTAAAATACGTTTTACGCTGGTACCTTGAAAAGTGATGTTACGAGAGCATTAATTTTATATACCTATTTAGCAACGAATATGCGAACACAACGGCTGTCATGGAATAACATGAGCAATGTTAATTATGATTTTAATATAGAAATGTAATTTGGAAAACATGGAATAACATGAGCAATGTTAATTATGATTTTAATATAGCTTGATATTGAATTTTATCTTATAGAAAACCGTAGGCAAATAACTATGTACCGACTGAGCAATCTTAAAAGTCATATGACCAAACACCGGTTTCGCGGGGGCAAATCTGTACTGACGTTTAATAGTGCGAGGACACATTAAACTAATTTTATTATTTGATATCGATAAAAATGTCGTACAACCGTTGTGTAATTTCAAGAATTTGAATGAAGAAGGAAACTATATACACAAAAATAAACTTTTCGAGGAATTAACTATCTTTAATATTTAATATAATTTTCATAATATACAATCAACATTTTTTTCTACATTTCAGTCTTTAAATCTTCGTCGCCTGGGTGACAATATCCATTTTAGCCAACTAAACGACCTTTCTAGATTTATAGTTTATAGTTTTGATGAATTTCTGTTTTATGACTCAGTTCTATTTCTTTTCCGGATACTTTTTTCTTGCGTGGCATTTTTAGCCGCCTTAAGAAACAAAAAGGTAGATTTAATTGATCGGAATGCAAAATAATATTGTTGTAGGTACTAGATGAATTATTTAGCGATTCAATGGTTGTCAAGTGACTCGACACAGTCAATGTCAGATATTGGTTGTTTATAGTTGCGATAAGTATGAATGAAAGAGGTTTGGACATAGTTAAACGTATTCCAACTTAGCCATTAGTTTAGTTATGATAATGATCAAGGAATCGGACAAACGCCTGTCATTTTGAAAACTTAACCCTGTGCCGTATGGTAGAGACTTCCTTATCTTATGATGTTAACATATTTTATTAATTTAAGATATTTATTTATTTATTTAAGATATTTTTTATAATACGAACACAAAGTATCTATTGAACGTATTGCGAAAACACAAATCAAATTATTTATTAAGTAAATATTTTGATTTGCACTTTTTATTTTTCCCCAGTAGTCACACTACTTATATAAATTTTAAATATTAGATGTCATATACCAAAGATAAACGACCAAGATCACCTAATGTCCGAGGTGGGGATCGAACCCACGTACTCAGCTTTCGAGGCTGATGCCTGTACCCCTCGGCCACTCGGTCTTAGCAACCACCGGTCAAATTTCTCGGGTATATGCAATCCCTTACAAGGCTAGGCGCCTTTGACCATTGTTTAAGACTCTTGTTATTGTCTATTAGAATACTTTACAGTTTTCTAGAATAGCTAGAGAGAGCTGGTGCTGTCGCGAAAGCTGAGTACGTAGGTTCGATCTCCACCTCGGACATTAGGTGATCTTGGTCGTTTTTCTTTGGTATATGACATCTCTTCTTCTTCTTCTTTGTCCTTCCCTTGTCCCATCTACTTGGGGTCGGGTCTCCTTGATCGGGTGCGCCAGACGTTTCTGTTCTGGGTTGTCATATTTTGAAGTGCTGCGGCTTCCAAATCCTTTTTGATATTTGACCACCACGTAGCCTTGGGTCTGCCCCTTCCTCGGGGGGTTTCATGCAAATGACATCTAATATTTATAATTTACAAAGTATCTATTTTGGAGATCCCAACAATTTCTGAAATACTTGTGCACACCATAATTGTTCGAAACGTCGTTACGACGTCAATTAATATACGCGATGTAATTCGTTTAAATCGTTTAAATCGTTTTAGATGATTATACATCTTCTTTGGTTACCGCTATAGTTATTCATGAAATAAAACGATACAAAATAATATTGTTGTAGGTACTAGATGAATTATTTAGCGATTCAATGGTTGTCAAGTGACTCGACACAGTCAATGTCAGATATCGGTTGTTTATAGTTGCGATAAGTATGAATGAAAGAGGTTTGGACATAGTTAAACGTATTCCAACTTAGCCATTAGTTTAGTTATGATAATGATCAAGGATCGGACAAACGCCCGTCATTTTGAAAACTTAACCCTGTGCCGTATGGTAGAGACTTCCTTATCTTATGATGTTAACATATTTTATTAATTTAAGATATTTATTTATTTATTTAAGATATTTTTTATAATACGAACACAAAGTATCTATTGAACGTATTGCGAAAACACAAATCAAATTATTTATTAAGTAAATATTTTGATTTGCACTTTTTATTTTTCCCCAGTAGTCACACTACTTATATAAATTTTAAATATTAGATGTCATATACCAAAGATAAACGACCAAGATCACCTAATGTCCGAGGTGGGGATCGAACCCACGTACTCAGCTTTCGAGGCTGATGCCTGTACCCCTCGGCCACTCGGTCTTAGCAACCACCGGTCAAATTTCTCGGGTATATGCAATCCCTTACAAGGCTAGGCGCCTTTGACCATTGTTTAAGACTCTTGTTATTGTCTATTAGAATACTTTACAGTTTTCTAGAATAGCTAGAGAGAGCTGGTGCTGTCGCGAAAGCTGAGTACGTAGGTTCGATCTCCACCTCGGACATTAGGTGATCTTGGTCGTTTTTCTTTGGTATATGACATCTCTTCTTCTTCTTCTTTGTCCTTCCCTTGTCCCATCTACTTGGGGTCGGGTCTCCTTGATCGGGTGCGCCAGACGTTTCTGTTCTGGGTTGTCATATTTTGAAGTGCTGCGGCTTCCAAATCCTTTTTGATATTTGACCACCACGTAGCCTTGGGTCTGCCCCTTCCTCGGGGGGTTTCATGCAAATGACATCTAATATTTATAATTTACAAAGTATCTATTTTGGAGATCCCAACAATTTCTGAAATACTTGTGCACACCATAATTGTTCGAAACGTCGTTACGACGTCAATTAATATACGCGATGTAATTCGTTTAAATCGTTTTATTTCATGAATAACTATAGCGGTAACCAAAGAAGATGATTATACACTCAGTAGATCAAAATTCAATATCCAAAATTTTAAGTCGTTAATTTGTCATAAATTCACAATCAGGGTACATAAAATTAAGAAGGAGTTGGGATCTCCTAAATAGATACTTTGTGATAGTGTTATTTAAAAAAATCTTATAAAATAAAATATGTTAACATCATAAGACGAGGAAGTCTCTACTGTACGGAACAGGGTTATTTTTTCGAAATGACGGGCGTTTGTCCGATCCTTGATAATGATGGTTAAAAAAATATTTTTATGGATATCGATAAACTAAGCCGATATTTAATGAATCACTAGCACTGGTACATATTTGCCCCCGCGAAACCGGTGTTTGCATATGACTGATTGAGGAATCAGTCATATCCTGTCTAGTGCAACAGTCATATAAGAAATTCTATAGTTTTTTTATTTTCTCACTTGTTGGTATGGTAACATTCTCCTGGGTTACTCCTAAAATCACAGCTTGATAGTATTCAAATATACAAAACTTTGATTTTTTGACAGTTACTTGGCCTTTCCATGATGGGTCACCCACTAAGCATGATATTAAAGTGTGTTGGATACTTTCTCCTACGAAACTATGCAACTTTTGTCCCCTAGTTGATGGGACAGAATAAAAAAAACGTTTGGACCCATTTACTGATAGAAGCTATATTGCGCAGGCTGCATGCATAGTTGCTACAATTCTGCGAGTTAGCAAGGTTGCCATCTGTTAAAAATGCACTGTCTAAATGATGGGGTCCTAATCATAACCAAATTTTTTCTGGATTGGGCAAGTAGACCTGTGAGCATGGCAGTGCCTCTGACCAGTGAAGCAAAATCAAGGTTGTGGCAAGTTTTTCTTATACAGGGTGGAAATTCTTTCTGGGTCAGTGAGGGCAGCTACCAGATCCAGATTAGCTACACAAAAATGGTCTTAAAAGATCTTCCATCAATTTTAAATTAATGAAAATTGGTGTTTACAGATTCTGGAAAAACATACAGGGTGCGAGAAAATGGTAATTGTAGACAAACTTTTTTTTTCTGCATATCAATCCTGTTTCTGTTCAGGATCAAAAACGTCTATAGAACCAAAAAAAAAATTTGCCTAGAAAAGCCGCACATGAAGATTTAAAATTCCCATACAAATTATACGAAAATTAATTCTTTTTTTCACGTAATTTTTTTTTATGCCAATCAATTCCATTCCTATCCAGTACCCAATAGTTTCCCAGGGGTCCTGAATATAAACAGGATCGCTTGGTATACAAAAAAGTTTCTCAAAAATCACCATTTTCTCGCACCCTGTATGTTTTTTCCAAAATCTGTAAAAATCAATTTTTATTCATTTAAAATCAAGGGAAGGTCTTCTACCACTACTACCATTTTCGGGTAGCTACTCTGGATCTGGTAGCTGCCCTCACTGACCCAAAAATAATTAACATGTTCAATCCCAAGAAACCTGCCTTCAGGCACAGGTAATGTTCAGATGCCGATCTATTTGCTAGAAAGGCTGTAGCTATAAAGACCGAATCACACTGGACGTGTCTGCTGCACATGCTGATGTGCAAGCGGTGTGCCATCTACTATGAAATTTCCTATGCTACACACGTGCTTAACGCTCATCCAGTGTGGCTCGGGCTTAAATCTACACTGTACGCCAAAGAATCAGCCTAATTAATAACGTCCTTGCCCGCCTGACGAGTTCTGCCGGTTTCTGGGGTACCGTTCGAAAGCTTGCTCAGTGGCGAAAGTATGATATTAACAGCCAGCAAAATCTATCAGGTTCGAAGCAGAGATCTCCGGCGAGCATGGACTCCGCGGGGTGATCAGCGCGGGCACATACGGCGCGGTGCAACAGCGGCTGGAGCGGGCCATACCGCCGCCGCCGCCGCCGCCTGCGCTGCTGCCATTCGAGCCTGGCATGCCAAACATGCCGGCCATGATGCCCCGCATGATGTTCCCGGCTGTACCACCGCCTCCACCACCACCGTCTATGCCTAACATGATGATACCAGCATCTGTAAGTGACAACTGTTCTGTTGATTATGAAACTAAGACATTGTAATTTCATGTGTAATCCTTTGTAACCAAAGAAAATATTATAAGATATTGTAATTCAATTTGCTGATGCCATTGATTACGCTTTTACATACCTAGTACAAAAAAGGTAATGGCATTATGTCATCAATACACAAGGAAAGAGTGTACATACATTCACAGCTTATAAATTTCATTTGTTTTTTTATGGTCTTGTGTACAACAATCATGTTCTTAGGACTGCGCTTGAAGTGTCCATTATGTCAGTTGAAAGTGTCTAATTTTGGGTCCACAACCCTGCAATACTAAAGTTATTTTTATTGTGACAACTAAACTATTTGAATGATTATAATGATGTTCATCATATATTTTGCACAATCTTGACCATGTTTCTTTATATTTTACAGACAAACGGGTGTTAATCGCGTAAACTTACGTTTAATTTATATCCTGACGTTTCGGGCATGACGTTACACCCGTGGTCGCAGGCAGACTGGCGAGAGAATGTATCAACACCTTCGAGCTGCGCGGGTTTTTCGAACTACCCGCACTTGATCTTGATTATTCACTTCTAGGCTAGGGTTGTCACTAGGCCTACACACAACACTCACAACATCCAATGGCTTAAAAAATGGATGTTTCACCACGCTTACATTTTTTGCGCAGCTCGAAGGTGTTGATACATTCTCTCGCCAGTCTGCCTGCGACCACGGGTGTAACGTCATGCCCGAAACGTCAGGATATAAATTAAACGTAAGTTTACGCGATTAAGACCCGTTTGTCTGTAAAATATGAGTGATAATCGTGAAAGTTTAAATCAACATGTTTCTTTAATTTCTACAACTTAAGACCAACACCAAATCAAATGTACAACATTTGTGCAATACCCTTACTGGATTTACACTTTTAAGGAAACTATATTTGTCTTGACAATCCAACTTCTCACCAGGTACAAAGACTAAGGCCCGGTGGCATGCCAGATTTTCCTATGCACTTCCTCCGACCCGGCATGCCGGGCCCGCAGCTGGCGCCGCCGCCGCCGCCCAAACCGCAGCCCGTTGTGCTCTCTGCGGCGCCAAAACTTTACAAACAGACCAAGGATGAAGACAAGGATAAGGAAAAACATGAGAGCAAGAAGAGGGTATGTCGAAATTATTTATTGTCAACCTTTTATTGCTTTTGTTATTTAACCCATCGTGTGACCCGCATATTTTTTTCTAATAGTTTTCTCGTTACTGATCAGTGGTTAGACATACGAAGGGTTAAGGAAATTTCGGGTTATTCTGGTAAATTACGTTTATATTTACGACGGGTTTTTTTATCATTGGTTTCTTAAATTTGCATATTTCGCTGCATTTATTTTGTAAGAATGAATCATGTATGTAGGTAAATGTAACCCATATTGCTTGCTAGCATATTTATATTCATTTCAACACATATTTTTAATGCCCAAGCGCGATTCGACTATAAAGGGCATTTGTAAAGGTGTTTTTCTTGCGCACACTAGCAAGAAGTGGCTCATCTTCAAAACGTCAAAACGTTTTTGAAAACGTCGTACGATACACGTGCCAAAAGGAAATTGGTAACTCGTATCGATTGAAATCACTCCCTTCGGTCCCGTTTTAATTAATCGCCACTCGTTTCGAACTTCATTGTTTTCGCAATTCTATCGTGAATCGTTGACTTTTCCTAGACTTGCTAGCAGGGACCGGAACCGGTATTTTACAAAAACCTCGAAATAGCCCAATATTTTAAAATGTTTTATACTCTTTATGTACTGCCCAATATTTTATATAATTTACAGTCATATATTTAAATTACTCCATTAACTTACAATTTATATACCGAAGAACGAAAAAAGAACCGTTCTTTTTGTATGGAGAAAATAACGGTTCCGGTCCCTGCTTGCTAGACGACAATCAGTAAAGGTGCATTCATACCAAAAGAGCAATCGCTGTTCTATCCCCCGCTCTACGAAAACAACCAATCACGTTTTGTGTAACGATCGAATTTCGTAGAGTGGGAGGTTAGAATAGCGAATGTTCGGAACGCACCTTTAGGACTTTACCTTTGCATAATCGCTGTTGTCAGAAGCGCTCCCCGCCGCCCCTGCGCGCGCCGACGCCGCCGCGCGCGCCGTCGCCGCCGCCCGCGCCGCCGCCCGCGCCCGCGCCGCCGCCGCCCGTCCTTGTCGCCGACACCGCTGTGCCCAAAGCCAAGAAAGAGAAGAAACATCGAAAGGTAACGTAACTAACTATGCTGTCAGAAATGCTGACTCCGCCGTGTCTACTATCTGTCTAATTTTACTAGTTTAGTTACGTCCGTTAGTTAGTGCTGTGCCATACTGGTAGTTGTGTGTTGTATCGCCATCAGATACATTGGAGTAGCCACGGTGCTCAAACTTCCTCCCGCGGACGGTCCGTCTGTGAAATGAGGTCCCTGCCGAGGTTTTCCCGTTGGACTACAGTATGGGGTTCTTCAAAAGAGGAGTGTACAAGTTCTTATTGGGTCGGCAACGCGCATGTGACACCCCTGGGGTTGCAGGCGCCCATAGGCTACGGTGACTGCTTTCCATCAGGCGGGCCGTATGCTTGTTTGCCACCGACGTGGTATAAATAAAAAAATAAAAATAAACATGCACTCTTAACGTCATAACAATACCTGGAGGTCTGGGCGCTTAGATAAGTTGCCAATCGCTAACGCTTAATCGTCAATCGTAAACAAAAGACAGCTAACTGTCTTTGTCGCTCTAATAAAGAAAGAGTGACAAAGAGGGAAAACTACGATACGCTACTAAGCGTTAGCGATTGGCAACTTGGCTAAGCATCCTGCTCAGATATTTGTGACCTCCCTGGTTGCTTCGATATATCTTATGGTGAATGTATGTTATCAACAAATCTGTTGAATCATTGTCATTGAGTCTTACCTGAATACTACTCTGTATAATCGATGGGTTATTGCGAATGCTGGCCAATATTTACATTTCTAACTAAGCCGGTACCAGTCCTGGTTCTGAAATCTTGACCGGTTGTATCAATAATTCCTAACCTCCTCCTCGCATCGATTCCCTCATTAGCTCATTATCATTACTAAGAGTCGTGTTTTCCCCAGATGGAGATAATTTTTTCTTCAATTTTTCTCCTCCATCTTTGTCAACTCTAAATTCCAAAATTTAGAAGTTGAACGGACTTGGTCGGACCACCTGATAGAGCGACGACCTCTCGGCCTTCTTCCATCGACGTTCCCAAGAACCATCAGTTGCTCGAGGTTATGTCCAAAGTTGCGGGCAATGTAGCATAATAATTCTAGGATCCATAGGCAGAAGGTGGAAATTGCTAACCTAAGGCACTGGTCTCACCGCGAGCTACTAAGCTATGAACTGTCGGCTATAAACACGAACAAAAGATACGCACTCCCGTGTAAATAAAAGAGACACGCCGATACTCGCCCAGCTATCAGCTATCATCGCCGGGCGAGTATCGGCGTGTCTCTTCTTTCAGCGCCTTAAACCTGTTATTTTTGCAGGTGGTCCGCACGGCGGGCGGGCAGGTGTGGGAGGATGTGACGCTGCTGGACTGGCCGGACGATGACTTCCGCATGTTCTGCGGAGACCTCGGCAATGACGTCACCGACGAGCTGCTGGTTAGCCTCATTCTTATTTACCTACTTCTTTGTGTAAACCACGAGTAACTGGCCACCCTATAGGTACTAAAACCGAACTCTGTTAATTAGTATAACTTAAAACGGGATAGTTACCATACAATTTGCGAATTATTGAGCACCCGATATTTCGGCACTGTTGCTAATGCCATTTTTACGAAGTTACTCCGGGTGCTCAATAATTCCAATTTTATTATGGCAAATATCCCGTTTTAAGTCATACTAATAAATATAATAATGTTAATGACCACGTTAGCTTAAATACTTCTATCGAAGTCTGTTTACTTGTTGGCCAGTAATTGAAGAGTGACCAGTTATTGAATGGCATAAATGGCACAGCTACCATAAATTCTCTCTCCCATACTATTTTAGTATAGGATTAAGGCTACTTAATTCTTTGGCGGTCATTGCGACCTATGCTCATATATTCCATAATTTTCATATCACCTATAATGGTTATAATTTTTATATCACACATTTTTTTTTGTAAACTTGTAATAAAATGTTGACATTACGTCAAATCGGAGCAGGAAGTACCATGTCGCTGCTTTGATGACTGAACTTGATATGTTATGGCACTTTATAACTACTTAGCAGTCCTAGGAATGTAATGTACTGAACGTTACCTACTCCTGACAAGTGACTAAACGTCAATGTTACCGGGTCAAAGATTACATCAAACAAATAAAAAAAAATTGACGCGTAAGTTGTTGTTTTTCTAATATTGTACATTCGTTATTTGTTTCTGTGAAACTGACTTCCGATTTCATTATACTTGCTTCACCTGGAAACCAAAGGTAGCAGGCTTTGTTTCTCTATTCGGGCGAGCGAAGCGAGACTTACACAGCCTGCTAGTTTGGAGTACCACGCTGTAGGTAATTTCACCAGAGTTGAGGTGAATGATTACACACACACATCCAAATGAAGTATTAATTGCAAAAAAAAAACTAAATTAATGACTTACTTAATATTTGCGTCAAAATATTGAAGCAAATCCCTTGAACGAACTTTTTGTTCTATCTTACAGTTGCAATTGAGTTTGCTGTCAGTACCAAAAAAGAACACTAATTTCAAATTCTCTGTGTGATTACGTCACATGTTGATGTGTGCGTGACCTCAACTCTCGTGGAACTATCTTTTCTCAAACTTGCTACGGAATGTTGATGTTACTTACTTTAAATTAAACCCGGAAATACTATGTATCCGGTGGCATATGCTAAGATGATATGTAAAGAGATTTCATGTATTTATTTCACACCTAGGACTGCAAACAAACTGTCTTTTGTTTTGATACGTCAAATTGTGACACTATGTCTTGACATTCAGCCACAGAAAAAAAAAAAAACTAAGAACTAATGTCAATACCAACAGGTAAAAGGATACCTCAAACAGATTAAAAAAAAGTTTGGCGCGAATGTTTTTTTTTTAATGTTTTACGATACTGTACTATGGTTTATTTACAAATGAAATAGTATGGTTGGGCGAAATCAGTTCGTTTTATTTCATGGCAAGTTTGAGAAAAGCACTATACAAATCTCGGCGAGAAACAGGGTTACAGGCCGCGTATCCCTATCTGGCCTCAGTTCCTTCGGCCAGATATATCTACTTGACCTGTAACCCTTCGTTTCCCGTCCTCTATAGTAATGTACTAATACCTATCTAATTAATTTTGCAACTACGATCAGTAGCTCGTTGTACCCTCTCAGTGTTAATAGCGAGTATGATCTTGGTTTAATTTCAGACGCGCACGTTCAGCAAATACAGCTCGTTCCAAAGAGCGAAGGTGATCAGGGACAAGCGCACCAACAAGAGCAAGGGCTTCGGCTTCGTCAGCTTCAAGGACCCGGGAGACTTCATCAAGGCCATGAAGGAGATGGACGGTAATTTGGTTTTTTATTTAGAAAACAAACACCCATGTAAATATAAGTTCATGCGAAATTAACATAAATCAGGTCTAAAGTTTCCTATATTACTACAAACATAATGCAATAGTACATTACTATAGAGGACGGGAATCGAAGGGTTACAGGCCAAGTAGATATATCTGGGCGAAGGAACTGAGGTCAGACAGGGATACGCGGCCTGTAACCCTGTTTCTCGCCGAGATTTGTATAGTGCTTTTCTCAAACTTGCCATGAAATAAAACGAACTGATTTTGCCGAACCATACTATGTATTTCATTAGTAAATATACCAATAGTACAGTGTCGTGAAACATTAGCGCCTAACTTTTTTTTTTATCTGTTCGAGCTATTCTTTTACCTGGTGGTATAGACATTAGTTCTAAGGTTTTTTTTTTCTGTGGCTGAATGTCAAGACCTAGTGTTACAATTTGACGTTTCAAAACAAAAGACAGTCTGTTTGCAGTCCTAGGTGTGAAATAAATACATGAAATCTCTTTACATATCATCTTAGCACATGACACCGGATACATAGTATTTCCGGGTTTAATTTAAAGTAAGTAACATCAACATTCCGTAGCAAGTTTGAGAACATAATTTTTAATCGTAAATTAAAGCTGTTAAAACTCTCTGCGCAGAATCACCCCTATACATGACTGTGACAGATAACAAAACTTAGAGAAATGATATAAATGTCTGGCAGGCCGCTACGTGGGCAGCCGGCCCATCAAGCTGCGCAAGAGCACGTGGAAGAACCGCGCGCTCGACGTCGTGCGCAAGAAGGAGAAGGAGAAGGCCGCGCTACTCTCCTTACTCATGGCCGGCAACAAGAGCTGACAGTGAAAATCCTTTTCCGACTTCCTTGCGTTGTATCCAATTTCAATTGCTATTTTGAATAGGACCATTATTTAATAGTTATTTATGATACAAGTGTGGAAAGCCTACATTTCAACATGTGTATCATACAACATTTTACAATGCATTATGCGAGGAAAACCACACTATCTCGGCAGTACCAAACAGGCCATGCGGGAAAGTACTATGAAAATTCATTCCCGCACACGTGCGGAAAAAAAATCACTTTCTGTGCATACGTTTACCCTTAAAAAGATCACTTTCTGAGCATATGCATTGTAAAACACATTATTGTTGTATGTACTCAGAGTCGTGAGTTTTCTCCGACATAGTTAGGTCAGTAGGAGTTGTCCCAAAATATCCATTTATTTCTATTCAGACCTGTATAAAAACGCGATTAAATTCCGTGATTGGCCATGATTAGGTTCGATTGCTATTTTTTGTACATAGTTAAGGGAATAAATGAAAAAAGTCAATGAGACACATCATACACAATAATGGACGTCGATTTTTGTTTTCATTAAGCCCTTAACTATAAATTTTTTTTTGCAATCGTCCATTTAATTATTAATTTTTTGATTGTGTTGATGTAAACATCTATGAAATAATAATTATAGTGTGATTTACTGCATATTGGAACCTAAACCTATGAGGGTACTATTAGCTGCAGAATAGCGAACCTAATTCAATGTTTTTCTTTTCATATAATGGGTACGCACTTTTGCAGCAACCACACATCTGCCACACTCAGTGTGCTATGAATTTGACGATGTTTTATCCCCATAATAAAATATCTTTAAGGACATCGATTTTCATTTTCAGCCCCAGAATTAAAACTACATTTTTAATAATTTAAGTACAATTTATTTTACTTCTTTGGTTCATAACCTTGAAACTAAACAATTACTTATATTTACAATAATTTAAACTTATCGGCTAAAGCTACCATTTTAGCAAATTTTAGGTACATACCTACATACTATGGTATTCATTTCGGTTCCATAAGCGTTTGCGCAACTGACGCTCGCGAAACCATTGCTTCACTCGGGCTTCAATGAACGCCCTCGCCGGAAATCATCAATCAATATACTTACTCATTTGGTGGAAAAACACCCGTGTTCAGAGTGAAAGGAAGGTGACATTTCCATGATTTTGTAGATCCGAAGTTTATATTTATAGCTACGAAATATATAATTCGGTCCCTCTTGCCACCAATCTACTGTGGTATGGTTTGATGGAGTCTACATGAAGGGTTCACTCCACGGAAAGAACATGTCTAGTCAATTCAAATTTCAGAAGGTAAACCAACCTCACATCCTTTTCAACGCCAAGAACCACTAAAGTGGCCATGTGTTGTCCTGCCTACCACGCCAGCAGCCACTAAAGTGGTCATCGACTATGCTGTCAAAGTAACTGTCTTGCTGACAGATAAGGTTTATTTTCGTTGTTCATTAGTAGAGATAGTAAGGGTCACGGTCCATACAAAGTTGAGAAAAATTGTGCGCTGCGAGTTACAGTTTTGTAATTTTAACCAGAGTTAGAGCTTCTCAAAATAGTTGTTTTTAGATGTGGAGGGAAAACCAATTCCTCCCCTGAGCGCGGGGGGAGGGGGGTGAATGTGCATGCGGAAGGGTTGCGTTTAATATTTTTTTACTAATTAATAAGGCCTACTATGCATTGTTTGGTATCATTTTCGTGTAAAACGGACCTGGAAAATCCATTTTTTATCATAAACATGAGCAATTTCATATAAAAATGTAGATTTTTTGGAGTAAAAGTAAAAAAGTTACCGTTTTTATTTTAATTTAAGCGTCATATAAGTATTAAAAAACAAACTTATCCAATTCCAAAAAAATGTGTAAGATAGTATATTTATTGTAGTTTTTAAAAATATACACATTTTGTAATCTTTCATACAAAAATTCACTGAAAAAAAAATTACCTGACGCGTACCTCCTACAACAACCTCCACGTAATCTCAAAAAAGAGACTTTTGTGCCGGCAACTGCTCATAGATTATACATATTTTTGTACTTGCATATTTATTGTTCATATTACAATTGTAAATATTTATTGATATGAAAGTAAATTGAATATTTTCTGATATTCTTTTTTTAAATAACCTAAGATTATTAAGAATTTTGTTTGATCAGATTCTATTTTTAGATTTTATCGATTATTGTATACCGCGTGTATATTATATATCTGGTCTATCTGATCACATGTATGATATATAGTATCTGATCATATGAATCGGAATGGGTAATAATTTTTACAAGTGTCATTAGGTAATGATCTCATTACCAAAGACGATAAAGGTAATTTTCACTAACCGGGACTAAACAACTAACCCAGTTCACCCACGTTAAAAGTTTATATCATATGGAATTTGACAATCAATATCATTATTACCACATCAGCCGAAAGACGTCTACTGCTGGACATAGGCCTCCCCCAAAGATTGCCACAATGGCCGGTCCTGCGCCACTCGCATCCAGCGGACTCCTGAGACCTTCACTGTCCACCTTGTGGGGGGCCTACCCACGCTGTGCCTTCAACCTGCGAGGCCGCCGCATTGGCCATCGGTTCTACGTGCAATGTGCCCCGCCCACTGCCACTTTAGTTTAGTGATTCGGAGAGCTATGGAGCTATACTTTGGTTCTGCTGCGGATCGTCTCATTTCTAATACGACCTCGCAGAGAGACTCCCACCATAGCCCTCTCCATTGCCCTGTGGGTGACTTTAAGCTTTCTTATGAGGCCCATTCTAAGCGTAACGTTTTAGTACCGTATGTCATCACTCTTTTAATAAATCTTTGATCAGTGTGTGTTGCCACACTGATCAAATACTTTTGTCTTCAAGAACTGCGGAATATTGGACGAAAAGATGTGTCGTAGCTTCCCAAATGCTGCCCAACCTAATCGGATTCGATGATTGACCTCTTACTCAAAGTTGGACCTACCTATCTCTATTATAGTCGTCTATTACGAGGGCTGTTCCGAAAGTTTTTAGTTGCTCCGGTTCTATTCATGCGATTTAAATTAAAATTATATCATTGTGAGGGACAGTTCAATACTTATTATGGTTAATAAATTTATGCATGTAATGGGAATAGTTTTTTTATTATATTTTTCTTACAAAAAGCTGTTTTGTATGAAATTTAACATTGTATGGAAAAATTGGCCATTTTTGACCCATTGAAGCATATTTTGTATAAACATTTTTGAAAGCCGTACTTAAATATACCCGGGATAAATAAAATAGTTAATTTTGCGTTTTTTTAATTATAATTGAATAACAATGATTATTGATTGAATGATGATTTTTACAATGTTTGAAATTCCAATTTTAGAGTTTACGATTTTTTTCGATGCCTATTCATTTATGATTAAAGTAAATGATATCACGTAATTTGTACTTAAAAATAACGGAAATATCTTCAATTACTAGTACCTATAAAATAAAATAGTTTTATAAGTGAATGATGTTCCTAGCATCTAATTAAAAAAGTGTCTTAAAAACCGGTATCATGGTCACTGGAGTAAGGCTCGACACGTCTAAGTAAAACAAAATAATAAAAATATCTAAAATCTTCACTAAAACAAATTTACACCGCCTAAAGCGTCATTGAAATATCCCTCAAAATGATGTAAGTTTTATTGAAATCGCATGAATAGAACCGGAGCAACTAAAAACTTTTGGAACATCCCTCGTATAGTCTGTATATTATAGTCGTCTACACCTTTGAGTTTAGTCTCCGATTGTAACGGGAGTTTTCGTCTTATCCATGTTCATCCTAAGACGAACTCGCTCGAAGGCGCTACTGAGGTCAGCGAGCATCGTACTGAAATCTTCAGGTCTCAGCCAAGACCACCGTATCATCAGCGAATCGAAGGTGAGTGAGGTACTCGCTGTTTAAGTTGATACTCACCTTTTCCAGTCCAGTCTTAAAGACATCTTCCAGTGCAGCGGTAAACAGATTAGGAGATTCCTTGCCTGACTCCCCGCTGCAGTATAATATGCTTCAAGCTCTGGTCTTGGAGTCGGATTGACATAGTGGCGCTTTTGTACAAACACCTCAACATTTAGAAATAGCGGTAGTCTACTTGGTATTGTCAAAGAGACTGCAGTAGGCCCAGTTTCGATCAAATCGAAGGCCTTGGGGGTTACCATGACGTACTAATGCGATTCAGTTTAGGTTCTGGGAAAGGGGCAGTGATACACGACTCGTATAGCCTAGTCCCTTTCTCTCGACCGAAATTAAACCGCATTAGTACGTCATGGAAACCCCCCTTATCGTAGTCCATAAACGCTAAACGCTAAACAGAGGGGCAGGTTATACCTATTCCTCGGTCTTCTGTATAACATTTACGAAACGCCAATTCGGAAACCGCCTTGTTCGGGAGGCTAGAAGTCATCAAGCCTGCGTGCAAGACGATTCGTATTGACTCTTGAAAACATCTTATAAATATGGCTCGGTAGTGAGATGGATCGGTAGTTCTTCAATAAGGCGTTGTCACCTTTTTTCAAGAACAGTACCACCACTCTTCTGTTCCATGCCTAAGGCATTCTCCCTTCCGGAGTTGAACAACTTCTGAAGGGCCATAAGGATTGGTTTACCACCTGGCTTCAGATGCTCAGCTATAATTCCGTCTTCCCCAGACGCCCTGTTATTTTTGATACACGACTCGTATAGCCTAGTCCCTTTCTCTCGACCGAAATTAAACCGCATTAGTACGTCATGGAAACCCCCCTTATCGTAGTCCATAAACGCTAAACAGAGGGGCAGGTTATACCTATTCCTCGGTCTTCTGTATAACATTTACGAAACGCCAATTCGGAAACCGCCTTGTTCGGGAGGCTAGAAGTCATCAAGCCTGCGTGCAAGACGATTCGTATTGACTCTTGAAAACATCTTATAAATATGGCTCGGTAGTGAGATGGATCGGTAGTTCTTCAATAAGGCGTTGTCACCTTTTTTCAAGAACAGTACCACCACTCTTCTGTTCCATGCCTAAGGTATTCTCCCTTCCGGAGTTGAACAACTTCTGAAGGGCCATAAGGATTGGTTTACCACCTGGCTTCAGATGCTCAGCTATAATTCCGTCTTCCCCAGACGCCCTGTTATTTTTGAGCTGTTCAAGAGCCATTCTAATATCACATAGGCTGATGTCTCGGATAACCACTGTATAGTGCCGGGTCAGTCACTTACTTCAAAAGAAATTTATCAATTATCAAATTCCGTGTGAAATAAACGTTTAACCCGGGGTGCTTGGTTAACCCCGGTTGATGCAATTTGCCCTAACAGACATATGGAGTATTTTGTTTACGCTAAATCGCTAATTTCCCGCAGCAGAAACGAACTGTCAACAATAAGTCAAAGCAACGTCCCTTTTTTATTCGAGGTACGCGACAGGTGCAATTTTTTTACAACTTATTTTTGCATGGAAAGTTCCAAAAAGTATGTATTTTTAAAAACTGCAATAAATTTGCTATCTTGTAGTATTTTTATTATTTTCATATATTTATTTGGTAATACTTATATAACGCAACAATCCAAATTAAATCTGTGATTATTTTACCTTTATACCAATAATTATTATTTTATATATGAAAATCCTCATGTTTATTATCAAAAATGAATTTCCCGTGTCTGTTTTATATGAAAATGATACCAAACAATGAATAGTAGGCCTAAATATTAGACGAAAAAATTTTAAACATAACCCTTCCGTTTGCACATTCACCCCCCTCCCCCCTCGTTCAGGGAGGGAATTGGTTTTCCCTCCACATCTAAAAATATTTATTTTTACACCCTCTAGCTCTGGTAAAAATTACAAAACTGTAACTCACAGCGCACAATTTTTTCCATTTGGACCTCTACTAAGATACGGGCGTGTATGTCACAATTTGATGCGATAGGGAAGGTGTTGAAAAGGTTAACAGAATAATGTGCAAATATGCCCCGAAATTTGTACGTACAGTCAAGTGCAAAAATAAGTATCGGAAGAATCAGCTCATAAATATGTTACGACGTTCTTGTTACACAGATTTAGAGTGCACTGGGACATATTTTTGAACATTTTTGTGTACACCTTATTTTGTCTTTGACTGTACTAAAAATTTTCTTTCCGTGCCGTGGACTCTTCACATGCAGAAAAATCTGAAGAATAACCCAATAAAGCTAATCCTGGAGCGCGCTAGTATCAACGTCCATGTTCTTAACGCGGCGCGCGCGCAATCGCACAAGCGGGCGCGGGCGCTTGCGCGGCGGCTCGCCCGTCGCCGCCGCCTCGTACTGCGCGTCCAGGCAGCAGCGCGGGTCGCCCTCCGCCTCCGGGCTCGAGGGGCAGAAGGGCGGCACGAAGTCCTCCACGCAGTAGGCGCCGGAGGCCCTGGAAAGTTTATACAATGTAAAGGTCGCCCAAAGCTAAACAGCATAAATTCTCCCCAACGCTATCTGGACAGATAGAAGCTGAGATCGACGGCCCTACCGCGAACTTCAAAATCCGCAAATTTCCAGGATTCTCAACTTCAACTCGTTAAGAGTTTTACGCGCACGTTAGCCGGCCACGACATTGGCCTAAGGCGCCCAGCGGCGAGCGAATCTATAAGTTGGAGCGGGATGCCGATATGGGTACGAGAGGGAGTACCATACGTTTTCCGCTAAGCCGGTCGCCTTAGACCGATGTCGTGGCCAGGGCATAATGACGCCTTCGTTGAAGTGACAGAGACAAATCCTCAAAATTGATGAATTTCGATATTCGCGGTAGTAGGTAGGCCAGAATTGGAAAAGTGGACGCTATTGTTAATTTCTCTATTCATAGTCCGCCGCGCCGGTTGTCTTTGACGCTTAATTTTTCAGATTGTTTTTTCTACAAGATCTCAAGAATGTGATAGATATGTGAAGCCGTCGCAAACTATTTGGTTAGGAGTAACGGACCTAGCCAAGAGATTAGTTCTAAAACCACAGGTCATGCCATTCGTTTAATATCCACGCTGGTGTCCTGTTGTCAGCAATGGTAATACTTATCTACCATCAGATGATTGATCTGCTCTTTTTCTTCTTTATGTTCTGACTCTGATGCAAGTAAAGCCAAAACGTAGGTACCGTACGATAATGTTATAAACTTATAAACTTGCATACCCAGACCACAATTTTTCTAAGTGCGTAGCTAAGTTGCCAGTCACCTTTCCTTTCCTTCACTATTCACGATTGAGCGTTAGTGATTGGCATCTTGGCTACGCACCCTGATGTCATAGGCGAAGGCACGCAGGAAGTACCGTACAGTAGATACGTCTACAAACATCTAGCTTAGAGTTACAGGGTGCTTAGCCAAGTTGCCAATCGCTAGCGATTAAACGTCAATCGTAAGCGAAAGGCAGCTAACTATCTTTGTCGCACTAATATGCAATAGTGACAGAGAGGGAAAACTACGATACGCTACCAAGCGCTAGCGATTTGCAACTTGGCTAAGTATCCTGGAGTACTGACGTCATAGGCGCCGGCTGTCCGAGGAGCACAGGCAGCGCTGAGGCGCGGGCCGGCGGGACCCGCACGGAGCACCGCCGCCCGCACGGCGCCGCCGCGCGCGGCGTGAACAGGCTCTCCGCCTGGTAGCAAATGGACCAGATGTGGCTGCATAGGGCTTCATCTGTGAGGAAACAAAAGACGTGTTACATCATTCTATTCCGTACAGTGGACACGCACGTTACCGTAGATAGATAAGTATTACTTTAGAAGCCGATAAGGTTAAATGACAGAGGGGGTTTTCTGCGACCTAAACATAGACAGACGAAAGAGTGTAATAGTAGCTGAATCACGCCTTAACGGTCAGTGAAAGCTGCATTTGGTTAATATAGTCAGCCACGAGGTCGAAGTAAGATACTGGCATCCTTAGGTAATAAAAAGGCGTTGCCAGCAGTCAGCAAAATAAAAAAGCGAAGACCTCAGAACGGCGCGTTTATATCACCACATCACTATCTATTTAATGTCTAGGTAATTGCTAGAGGTACAGTTTTCTTCTGCATAGGGACAGTTATTTGGGTACAAATTTTGTTACTATTCAGACATGTTTCACGCAATAAAGACGTAACATTATATCAACATACTATAGACGCCGATCATTGATCATCATTCACAATGCCTGTGTCGTTAGGCGCATTAGATACTTACTGGGCGTGTCTTCGCAGAAGGGCTGGCTACGACCCCCGTTGAGGCAGAAATCAGCGTGGCCCAGCCGCGCCGCCTCGCCGTATCGGCCCGCGTTAGTGTGCAGAACATGCACGGCGCGAGCATCGCCGGGGTCCAAGCGCAGAGCTGGCGCCGACCGGATCAGCGGACGCGCGGGGTCCAGACCTACCCAAACGCATAATATTAATAATTACTTTTAGTGGCCAAGAAAAATCCTGCAATGCCGGTCATAATTTGCGGTTACTGAACGCATCATGGAAGCTTATGATATGTGGGTACGGGTAGATAAAGTAGTGTATGCGACTGTACATAATTAGGCATTATGTACAGTCACATAAACTACTACCTATAAGATACTGACTTATACATAAGAATCAGAAGAGAAAAAAATCTACCTGTCTATGCAATCTATGCATGATACTTCTTGGCTAAGCGAAGTACCTAGTTATGAAATAGATGAGAGTGCGTCATCTCACTTCCAGATCACACGCAAACTAAGAAGTAAAGTATTAAATGGGGCAATGTTACGTTACGCTCTTGTGATAGTTTATATCTAAATTACTAATACAAAGGCAGGGACAGACAAACGCGCGTACTCACATCGCACCGCAACACTGCAATCCCAGATTATTCTATGCAAAATGAAGCAGCAGCTTTGAATAGAGACCAATGATCTTATTGAGCCGAAACGTGAGATAGTTGGCTATGATTTATTTATTTATTTTATTTTATTTTCCAATAAGTTTCACAGCATAACAGTAAAAACCAAATCACTGTGAACTAAAAAATTACAAAACAAATAGGTACTTAAAAACTATTTCAATTTGGATGATGCCGCACATATATCTAACGCAATAAGAGAGTACCTGACTCACGTGACTCGTGAGGCGGTCAGCGCTTCGTCCTGCGCCTCCGTCGCAGAGGGCATATCAGCAGACCAGGGATGTGCACAGCAGCTTTAGGTACTGACCGATGATTCTATTGAGCCGGAACGTGAGATAGTTGGCTATGATGCCGCACATGTGCGCGCCGAGCGAGTGGCCGACGCACGTGAGGCGGTCGGGGCGGAGCCCTGCGCGGCGCAGCGAGCCCAGCGCCTCGGCCGCGCAGCGCGCCGCGGGCCGCAGGTTGTGCACGGCCGACACGTAGCACGGCGGCTGGCATAGGGCCCCCCAGTCCAGCATGAACACGTTGTAGCCCCCGCGGCGTAGGTACGCTGCGAAAAAAACGATGGGCGTTTGATTCATTCACGCTACAATCGGATATGAGTTAGGTACTAAAAGTATCAATTATTTATTACTTGCGTACTCGTAAATATCAATTAAACAACACAACAGGTTGTAGTTTTGTCGCAATCATAATAATTTTATAGTGCATTATTGCGGTGGGTACCTAAGCCTAATTAATGTACTATTGTACGTATAGTGTATGTGTGCGGACCGAAATGTCACGCAACGAATAGTATATTCCTATTAGTAGGTATTCCTACTCGTAAATATCTATTTGTATACATACATATCCATTAAACAACCGGAAGCGTACATACTCGTATATATCTTTATTCTGTAGAAGGCGAAAGTCAGCGAAGCATTTAGCCCTTCCCTGTCCTCTGTGTGAAAACAGCGCCAATGCACTATGCACTTCCCACGGCTTTCTCCGCCGATGCAACACGTCAAGTCAAGGGTCAATGAACTTGTATAATTAATTCCCACTACTAGGTAGTATTGGTATTCAGGCGCATGCACGATTGTTTATGCTAAATGCGATTAGCTATAGTTTTTTATTGAAAATAATTACAATAAATCAAACATCACGAACACTGGTTAAATAGGTAACTGCGATTCTCGTAAATTGTTATGTAGGTAACTGGGTGAAACTAACCTAAAGGTACCAATTTATACAAGTACTTCGCACTTAACTGCTTATTAAATATAATATAGGTATAATTAGTTACCATCGCATCATTGACACACAGTAGGTACATTATACCTAACGTACTGGTCCGATAATTCGCATTAACCTTAATACAATTACTACAACGAGATAAGTTCGTCATAATAATGATCGTTAACCGGGATACTGATATCAAATCAATTAAGTCTCAGTAACACAAGTGGCACATAAGTATTACATTCGTCATACTCACAACACTTCTACAGATACCTTCATATAAGTTGAAATACCTCTTACCGTCACCTTTGGCACTTGAATGAGTTGAATAAGATCCTCGGGCCCTTTACTCGACTAATCTAGTTTAGAGTGCTAGAATTTTGAGCAAAAGAGACATTATTGTCGGCTTTAGTATGTGTGTTATATTACTTACATTACCTACCTGTATCGTTAATATTTAAGAATTTATTTCACATCAACCTTAGTATCGATAAGAACCCTCAAATCCACGGCATAGCCTTCTTTCTACGTCAACTAGGAACAAAAACATTTATATAATGAGTTAATGAGTGTAAGATGTCTGAAGATATTTATTGATTTATTTAATTAGTTGTGCAATGTGCACTGAAGAAGGTTTAATGTGAAATAGAGTTTAGGGTTTTGCTTGAGGGACTTTGTTACCGAACATAACGTGAAAACTGAGCCTTTTTCCCTGCACAAATAAATAGGCTGAGTGAATTTCTTAACAACTTGTCATTGTGTCCCTTTGTTTTATAGAAATATTGTTAAGACTGAACGGGACAAACAATCAACCCGTTGCAAGCCGATCACGAACCTAATTCGTTATTTTTATAACTCGGTATTTATATTTTCGGCAACTCGTTAAGTCGTTAGAGTTCAAATTTTTAAACGATTCTTTTTGCCAATAGTGAAATGGTTATAATCATTTCGTAACAAAAGGAGACAAATCATTAATGTAGTAGTTAGTAGATAAGGGCACGCAAAAGTAGATACAAATACCTACCCTATCTCATGAGTATATTTTAAAAAGTCCTAACAAAATAATTCTAAACACGAACGTTCCTAGAAACGTCCACGATATTACGCCGTTGGTTGAAGGCTTAAGGATTTCTCTCATCATTATGTAGGATGTAGTACGTGAATGGCGTTCCTAGCAAAAAACACTATTTGTTTCCACTTTGAGTGAACACGTACCTACATAACTATTTCTATCTACCTGAGGTTGTTCGTTTATACAATAGTTACATAGCTGTACGTGACTATCAGATTACCAACTACATGCAATAGGCTTTACAAACTTTCGAAGAGCGACCTAGGAATAATAAAATTATACATACCTACCTAAATATGTAAATATTATAGATATATATAACTAGATAGGTTAGCTATATATTTCAGTTGTATATACCCATATACATACAGGATATCTATGAGCTTATAGCTAATCTACAACTGTCATAACACAAGCTACAGTCAGCCAGGAGGCGTGGCCTAGGAACAATCTTAGGACGCACATATATGTCGGTGGCAGAGAATGGGTTAACTAGTAAATAACTAAATTTAAAAATCAGTGTTCCCGAAATTGCACTCCCTCAAGGCGGAAGGCGGAGTAATCGTGTCAAAATCAAACATTCATTCATCATTACCATAGAGTATATTGAATAATAGTGTAATCATTACACAGCATATAATAAGGAGTTCACTAGCACCAACAGTTTTTCTGCCGCCTAACCAAGCAATTGATTGTGATAGGGAATTTCCACAAGCTTTGAATATTAAATCCGATGGAGATTAATGGACCCTTAAAAAAACACACAAAATTCTTAAATGCCCTTACTAGGTACTTACCGTCTCGCAGAACACTGATGGGCAGCGTGTCGTCGCCGCCCGCGTAGCCGTGGATCAGCAGGATGGTCTCGTGCGCCGGCTCCCAGCCGCTCTGTCGCAGCCAGTCCTCGCTGAACAAGTCCACCTGCAATCACATACAATTGCAATCGGTTGCGTTGCCAAGTTTTTGCCCCCAGCACACCACGTCAAGTCTCAAAAATTATGTTTTCCTAAAGCTGTGTTTGTTCTTCAGTCTAACTTGTAGCCACTTCAGAATTTACCTTAAATTTTGGAAATAGGTACGTGTACAATTACTTCGTACTTATCTACTCAGAATTTAAAGTTCTAAATTGTGATTCCTGTTCGCATAAATGTTGTTACATTGATAAAAGAGATTCATGGCTAAGAATAGGTCAGCACAGCTATCATTTAGCATCCAATCCATTATATCCTTAGATTTCGGGAACAAAAGACACATTTTTGTCAATGTCATAACATAAACTCATAAATGCGATTCATGTTATTCATGTAGGTCAATAGAGCTGAGGACGCGCGCGGAGTCCCCAAAGACGGGTAGCGGTAACTTAGACGCATTCCATTGGTTAATGGGACATCCGACCTGTACTGACTAAAATGTAGTTTGACCTCATTTTTGTAACCCTAAGTTGCCGAATTTGTAAAGTACCTAATGAGTAATAATGAGTTTACCTAAATATGTCTGTGTGAGGTCATAAATATTTTGTTTGATTTATTTAAGACGAATAGTGACCTGCCTAGCAAATCTGCCCACAATTAGCATCTACTGTGATTACTGATTAGGTAAGCATATTTTGCCAAAGATAGCGAGAGAGTATAGCGGCATTTTACGGTTCTTATGAAAAAAAAGCCTGGAGGCATTTATTTATGATTTTTATGATATATACCTATTCAGATTATTAATACCTACCTATACAGTTTTGATCCTACATAGTTATCTAATCAAGAAACCTAGGAAAGGAATACTGCTTATAGATTCGATTGTTTTAAAATATTTAATTACGTGCACGTAAAATATATCACAACACAAACAATATACCTACCTACTTAGAAGCAAAAGGAAGAGGTATACAGTGTCACCTACGCCATCGTCACGCTCGCCGCTTACCTAGGCTGCCTACGCCTATCTAACCTATTTAGGTGTTGCAATGTTGTTTCAACTCACTATGATGTAGATAATGATACTTTTTACCTGACTTAGTAATAAATCAATACGAAAATTACGAAAGGATATGGTTGTAGAAGTAGATAGTGGCTTACAGTGGTGTAAATCGATATCTAACTGTTCATTTTTGTAATACATGTGTAAGTATATTGTACAATTAGTTGATAGTTGCGATTATCTACCTCGTAGGCTAATTTAGGTTTTATGATAAAGATGTTCTATCTAACTAGGTACAGCAGCGTAAAGGGAGCGCTACAATTAATGTAGGTACCTCTGAAATTGGTTACCTACTGAAATTAATGACTTTCTTTTGACGTAAGATTTAAATTTTACTGACAGTTTTTTGTGGATAGGATCCTTTCTCCTTATCTCTTACAATGTTTAGACTCGTGCACAACATAATATACCTATCAACTTTAACACCTAACTTCTATGATTTCCTCACGGAAATCTATCTTTGCCTTTGTCACCTGATCTCTAGGTAGTCAAGGTAATCGATCATATCATAATGTATTAAATTAAACAATGAATATTTCGGGATTGCACCTGCTTGTTATTCCGCCGATGCGTGCATAACGGACGTTCGCGCTGTCCTCGGCTGTCGGTCGTGGACTGCTTTCCTACACATTCATATTCTTTGACAATGTTCGATGACATTGTCGGTAGAAAGCGCACGCGAAAAGTGTAAGTGACTGTTATGTCAAAAGCGCCACATAATTGTTAATTAGTACCTACCTACCCTACCCATGCGCAAGGGGCATAATAAGTAACTAATACCTACTTACCACAGTTCAGGAAATATCTCCGCAAATAGCGAGGGTGTTAAAGAGCTCAAACAAATACGTAGCTCACAGATTATACACCAAGGGAAGATTATCATTATCATTTTCGACATGATCGTGGGAAGACAATTAGATATTCAAACAAAAGCAACAATGAGTCTGTAATTAAATTTCAAGTAGGTACCTAATTACGAACCTAGAGACATGTAGGTAGATTAATAACATGCAAGCTTTCGTATTACTCTATGAAAACACGGTTCTTAATTACGGAATCACGTTCACACATTAATACCTAAACGAGCATTTCCTGGGAAACGGTTCTATTTCGATGAATTGTTCTATATGTATGATTTTATATGCCCTTAACCATTTAAACGCTAAGAACAAGTAAAGGCGTCGTTTGCTTAAGTTTCTACCACGACAGACGCTTACAGTTGTCGTGCCAGACGCTCTCAAAACTATTGTCGGTAACAAGGTTTACGGTCAAGTTTTAAACTGGCCTACTACCGCGAAAATCGAAATTCGTAAATTTCGGGGATTTGTCTCTCTCTCACTGTAATGACGCCTTCGTTTGAGTGACAGAGAAAAATCCTCGAAATTTACGAATTTCGATTTTCACGGTAGTAGGCCTCATCACTACTATCTACATCCTGTATTGCCACGTTTCGGAACCTGGCCGTGACTCGTGAGTAACAATAAAAAGCTAATGAAACATTAATCACACTTCACGATTAAGTGATTACCAATAAACCGATTAAAACCTTCATGAAATATTGAGAGCGGATGCCCCACTTACAAGGTGGTGGGCGAAATGTACACGACAACACGACACCACCCAACAAAACATAAACAACCCAACAATATAATATATAACAACTATTACATGCACAAATAATAGTTACTTGTCATAACATAAATTAACTTGAAGTGCATGAATTCGAAGTAGAAGAAATATAGTTCCCTGGTCTGCACAATCACGGACCGGTGTAGAGGTGTAGGCGCACTAGCACCACAAACAGCAGACAGTCAGTCCCACAGAGTTCCATTTCTGGTTCCACCGAGCTGGTCCCAGGTTCCAGTGCGCAGTGTACTTACAGATACACAATCACAAGGAACTCATTTGGAGATTGAGATCTGGGTCGGGGCGTCGGGGCAGGGTTCGAGCTGGCGCTATACATAATCTGTCCCACAGGATCCCACAGAGGTGGTCCCCGTGCGCAGTCTACCTACGGATTCAAAGAACTAACCACTCTCTTGGAGGGCTTGGACTGAGTGTACAAGCGTAGTTTGACATCTGTGTCGGGGTAGGGTTCGCAGTTTCGCACCAGCGCCACAGACAGTTTCCACAGGCTGATCCCGGTGCGCAGTCTACCTACGGATTCACAATCACAAGGAACTAACCACTCTCTTGGAGGTCTCGGACTGGGTGTACAAGCGCAGTTTGACATCTGTGTCGGGGCAGAGTTCGTACCAGCGCCACAGACAGTTTCCACAGGCTGATCCCGGTGCGCAGTCTACCTACGGATTCA